>JASCZI010241835.1:47213-75525 GCA_036250425.1 Stylosanthes scabra | reverse complement strand
CGTGGCGACTACGTGAAAGTACGGTCAAATTCGTTTTTTTTTTTTTTTTTTTTGACATTATAGGCTATAGCCTGTTACCCCACCCCACCCCATAACACACACACAAGTTACTTTTTTAATTTCAGCTCTTGAGGGGTATCGAACCCCTTCCTTTTGTAATGCCAGCTTCTTAGGGAATTAAAATTCCCCACTAGGCCACTGCCAAGCCGGCGGTCAAATTCGTTCAAATCCCATAACGAGTGGGAAGGGTCTTAATCGGTGAAGTAAACTAAAGAGCGCGGTGTGCACTCTTGAAAGTGGGCCGTAATGAGTGTGGATCAATTATTTGGGCCATATGTGTGGGTTTGGTCAAGTGGATTCGGGCCGTTTGTTGTACATTTGTGTTGAAGTGGTCTTATGGGAATGCTAAGTTTAAATGATCCATGGATGGCAGCCGAGGCAATAGCCTGATTGGAGGATCTAATGGCCTCTGAAAGAGAATGTGTGTGTGAGTAATGTGATGTCCAAAAAAATAATGATCCATGGATGGTTGGGGCTATCGTTGTTTTAAGGGATATATTTTTGCAGCGGGTTGGCTGAATGGCAAATATGCTTACCTCAACAGTAGCTGCACTTGGGTTGGCTGAATGGCAAATATGTGGTGGACCCTAATATAAATGTGTATAAATGGTGATGGTGAATCTAGGACCGTGGATTGTCTAATTCATTGGTTAAAAAAAATATATATTTTTAGCTTTAATTTTAAAATATTCTTAATTAGATTTATTATATTATATTATATAATTATTTTAATAAATAAATATATAGACATAACATTTCTTAAATAATAAATATTAAATGATTATTATTTGATTTTCTCTTTATTTAATAAGGTTATAGATGAAAAAATTAATAGAGTATATTTTTTAAAAAAAATATGAGAATATTCTATAACCTTTTTAAAAAATTAATATTGTTTAACTTTTTAAAAATATTTTTTATTAAAAAAATATGCCTCATGAATGTGTGAAAATAATATATTCTTTTAAAAAAATATTCTCTGACTTTTAATTTTTTTTTTTTACAGTATGCTAACCTATTTCTTTATTACTAGAAAATATGCTTAATGAATGTATGAAAATAATAATAAAAAAAGATAAGGATCACAGAAAACATGAAACAATATTAAGTTAATCGAATAATAAAAGTAGCCAAATTCTTGAGTATGATGTGGGAGATTTCATTTTTATAAGATCATTATTTGCAAAATGGAAGCTAGCAAAATTTGCAACTTATAAAACTAGTACTTGTTAATTAGTGTCGGATAAAGAAAATTAAAGGAAAAAGTAAAAAATATAAATGGACTTTATTACGTGTGTTTGTTATTAATCCACCCGAAATCGATTTCTTTAGAACCCATCACATTAATTAATCACTTCATTGCCACCATGCTGATATTTCTGTTCCAGTCTCCCACAATGTCGAATGTCGAGTCCACTCAAGCTTAGAGTCTCTCAAATATTAGTATTAGTTTTAAATTTATTTTGGGTCTTATAAGATATCACATAAGTATTTGTGAGACTATATATGATTTGAGATAAATATGAGATTTATTGCTCCAATGCTTGATTTTGATTTAAAATCAATTTGAGTCCCACATAATACTATTTAATTAACCTGTATTTAATAAGTTCTACACATGGCACATCCTAATTGGCATTGGTATCAACTTAGTGATACCGGTATCACTTTCTCTATTCATTCCAATACATAATTCAATATCAACTCAGTTCATTTACGATTTCAATAAAAATCGATACCCAAAACATATCCCATTGGAGATGCTCTTATGAGCCATGTTCTCAAAAGCCACGTGTCACGTCCTGATTAGCATGGGCGAATCCAGAAAGTTAGTTCTGCAGGGGCTGAAAATAGGATTAAAATTAACCCGAATTGAGTTGAGTCACTGAGTTAGGCTTATTAGTCTCAGCTTAAAAAAATTGAATTCGATTCATGACTCAATTTAAAAAATAATTAGTAATTTTATATAAAAATATTCATCATTCGTTAAAATTTAAATAAAATAAAAAATATTACAATTCGAATATAACATAAAAATAATGTATTATTATATATTTAATAAACATGTTTTTTTAAAAAATTTTGTGTGTTTAAACTTTAAAGTAATAATATTTATTATAAATTGTAAATATAAATAATAATGAATGTATTGATATAAATAATATAATATAAAATGCATTATAAAGATACCGATAATATATAATAAAATTAATTGATAATAAAATATAAAGTAATATTATGGAACTAACGTTAGGAGATCAATAGGGAGCCAATTAATGTAATTAAGGAAATAATGAGTGATAAAAAAAAAAAAACAACGATATTAATTTCATATTATATTCCTAATATTAGCTTCCTATATCAATTAATTTTAGAACTTTAAAAATTTGATAATTTTACCTTAAATTTTATTTAAAAATAATTAATTATTATTTAATTATTAAAAATAGATAATATTTAAATTAAAATTTTAATTATATTAGGCTAGAAATTAAATATATTTAGCAATTTAATTATTAATATAATATTATCTCATATATAAATAAAATTATATATGTAATAAGTTATATATATATATATATATATATATATATATATATACTTATTAAACATTTTTCAAAATCTTGGGCCAATGCCTATGCCGCTCCTCTGTATATGATCATGTTAATTAGTTGCTCAAAATAAGCCAGCACATGCATTAGCATTGATTTTGTAGAATGACGCATCAGCATTTATGGGATCATATATTATTTGATATTATATTTGAGATAACATTTTTAATACTTAATTTTAATTTAATATCAATTTGGACCTCACACAATATTATTTAGGGTAAAAGATAAATATACCCCTAACTTTTTTAAAATGAGATAAAATTATCCCTTCGCTTTACAGAAATACACCTATGCCCACACAACCTTCGAAAAAATTGAACACTCCTACCCCTCTGTTAATAAAGTAAGAGGCAATTTTGTCTCATTTTATCATAATAGTCGCATAGTCTAGACAAACGGAGGGGTAGGAATGTACAATTTTTTCGAAGATTGGGGGCATAGGTGTATTTCTGTAAAGTGAGGGATAATTTTATCTCATTATAAAAAAATCAGGGGTATATTTGTCTTTTACCTTATTATTTATTAAGTTAAATTAACTTGCATTAAATGAGTTGTACAAGTGATACGATATCAATTTAGTGATACCGATAATACTTTTGGATTTCCTTCTAATGCATATCAAAATATTAATTCAATTCATTTGTGTTTTCAAGATGAATTGATATCCAAAAATTGTATAATTGGAGATGCTCTTAGAGTAGGTATAGGGGTGTGACAAGACCAGGGAGCCCAACAGGGGCCTTGGGCCCGACCTACATTGAACTTTGTTGGGCCTGGCCTTTTAGAAATATTTAATAAATTTAGACAAATATAAAAGCCTTTTTATATATAGGTCAGGCTTGAGTCATAAAAGAAGCCTTTTAAATTTACTAGGCTGGCCTATTTATTTTTTTCATAATAATATACTTTTTGTTAATCCAAAATTATGATGCACGGACACTGACACGGACACGGGACACGGCACGACACGCGACACGCCGACACAACAATTTCAATTTTTCTCATGACACAGGGACACGACATATATATAAAATATGATTTATTTTTAATAAAATTATAATAATATCTTGGCATTTTATTTATATTAAAATTTAAATTATTATTTTTAAATACTTTTAATGTCTTTTTTTAATTATATAAAATATTTAAGATAATTTTTAGTTTTGAGAAATAGTAATATATACTACTTTTGAACTCATTTTAAAGATATAAGTTAAAAATGAAGTTGGACACGCGGACACTTGATGATATTTTAGAGTGTTAAGTGTGTCCGAAGAGTTTTTTTAAGGACACGGATGTGACACTCTAGACACGCGTGTCGGACGAGTGTTAGTGATTGTCGTGTCCAAAACGTGTCCAACACGTGCAATGACGGACCTAGAAAATTTATGTTATGGGGGAAAAAATAATATGGTGAATGTTACGGTACCCTCTTTTTTTGAGAGGATAATTTATCTTTAATGTATTATTTTATAATTAATTCAATAAATATTTTTTTTTACGATTAGAATGTATATCACTATTTATCTATCTTTTATTTTTCATTCAACTTGATTTAGAATAATCATATAGCATTAAAAAAATATATATTATATCACTTTTTTTGTATAATAGGGAAGACGATAAAAATGTTGTATTATTTGTTTATCTCTTAGTAAAAAATATAAAATAAAATGTTGTAATTTGAATAAGATTATACATTAAACTCTAATAAAAAATTGTTTATTAAGTTAATTATAAACTAATAAGTTAGAGAGGGTAAATTACTCTTTAAATAAGAGATGATACCATAGAATTTACAAAAATTATATTAATTTTAATGACAAAATATAAATATACATTAGTTATTAGAATAAAAAAAATTACATTAGTTACACTTTATTAAAGTATTAAGAAAAGAAAATTATTAAATATCATTTGTTGACTGATAAAAATATAAAAATGGGACCAAAAAATAATATAAAAATTTAAAATCTCAATATTTATTTGAGATTAATTTTAGTTACAACAATTAACAAGAAATGTGGAAAATAAAATTACACAAAGACAAGAAAGAATATAAATAAAATAAATGAGGACAATTAATTATTTTAAGTGGGGGCATATATACTTTATTTAATTTTTTCTTAAAACATTTGCAAGTGCCCCCTCACACTACTACCTGCGTCCGTCCCTGAACACGTGGACACGCCAATTCAACGAAGTGTTCATGCTTCATAGATTTAAAATAATATTTTTTGTTTTATGTTAGATAAATTTAAAAAATCAATTGATAGTAATCAAATTTATACAAACCTATTAAGTCATAGGCCCAATATTTACACCAACTTAATTATTGAAATTTTTTATTAGGCTAGTCTGATTTCAAACTAGACAAAAAAAAATGTTGAGACTTTTTTTTATTGTTATAGACTTAAAAAATAGGCTTAAGGTCAGGCCAGACTTTTTAAATAACTCAGACCAGACAAAAAAAGAAGCCTATGATAGATAATAGAAAAAAACAAGCTAATTTAACTTTATACAGGCCAACCTTATTAAGTCAAAGCCTAGCTTGGCCTGGCCTTTTAATACTCCTAAGTACGTATTATATATATATATAATGAGAAAATCTTAATAGTTAATATTAGAGAGGTAATAGAAAGTTAATATATTTTTTTTACTATTTATTATTTTTTTAATTATACTTATTGACTCTTTATTGGTCCCTTAATATTATTTCATAACATTATTCTTTTATATAATTATCGAATTAGATTTATATATTTATATAACTTTAGAAATAATAAATTTAAAAATTAATTATTTTAAAAATGTAATAATATCTGATTAAATATTTACATTAACTGCGCATGAAAAATAAATTCAAATTAAACAAATTGAAGACAAATTTTGAGTATCACTCTTTTCTAAACTTTTCTTATCTCATTAATATTTGTAGGCATCCTACCTTATTACTCCTGCCGTATCTATGAATAATAATGCCTCTAGCTAGCTACTTCTACTAACAATTCCTCAATAAATTCTTTTGAATATAATGTCGTTGGCGTAAAAAAACTAAAAATAATAACGTCAACCCGTCAAAAAAATAAAATAAATGATAACGTCAACTAATTAAAACGCCTCTAGCTAGCCAGTTTCTATGTAGTTTTGTGTATAAACAAAATTTTCTGTGTATATATACTGGAAAAAGGTCATAAACCATTTCTTTTTTTTTCCCTAATAATCACCTAATAATATTCTTTTTAAATGTTTCTTTATCTCTTTTTAAACTTTGCTTATTTCACTATTTTGTTGGTTTAATTGTTAATTTACTTTAGCAAAATTGATATATACATAAAATTAAATAATTTAACATTTAAAATATGGAAAAGTATAGATAACCAATAATTTTTTGACCAACAAATTAGCCAATAAAAAATAGAACATTCGTAACCACCATTTTATAGAACATCCACAAGTAGAAGTAATAGAACATTCAAAACCTAAAGCAACTATCAGCCAATTTTATATTTTTTTAGAAACATAATATCCAAAATCTAAAAACAGAACATCCGAAATATAAAAAAAATAAAACATCCAATTTAAATTATTGACTGATGTTAGCTGAATTTTTATTGATTATCTAACATTGTTATTATAATATATATTGTCGTTTTAGTTTATTTTATTGTAATTTTCACATGTTAAAATCTGCTACTTTAATTTTCTTTTTCTTCCAAGATTTGGTAAGGCTAGACTTTGAAAAGGAACAGCTAAGCATCAGAAATGCTCTTTTGGATAATATATATATTAAAAATGCTACTTACACATCATCGATAATTATTCATCGAGTATTTATGCATAAACACATACATTATTTTAATTATTTTTAATATGTATTTATATTTTAACATCTATTTTATACTCCCTTAGTTTTTGGCATGTTAAAATTAGAAATTTTTTTTCACCTTTTTCTTTTCAAATTCGCAAACGTGGTTGACTTTCAAAAAGAAGCTTCTACAAAAAGAGATCTCGTCCTTTAAAATAAGAAGGACAACCAAATTAAACTTAACAAACCCTACAAATACAAATTAAAACCAAGCTAGTTTGATCATAGAAAATTTTCATCGATAAGCCATGTTACTTTTCTATGCCTCAACAATTGCATCAATAATCATAACAATCCTCATAGTCTTTTATGTTCTTGATCGCAAAAGATGTTGTAGAACCCCTCTTTTCATAGATTGGCCACTCTTTGGCATGTCACCACAACTTCTTTGCAACTTGTCCCAATTTCATGAGTTCTTAGCAAATGTCTTGAATAGCAAAGGAGGCACTGCTCAATTCATGGGACCTTGGTTCTCCAACATGAACTTCTTGCTCACCACTGATCCCATGAATGCTCATCACGTTTTCAGCAAGAATTATGAAAACTATGTCAAGGGGCCCGAGTTTCGCGAGGTTTTCGATGTCTTCGGAGACGCGATTATCGTAACGGACGATTCTAAGAAGTGGAAATACTTGAAATCTTTTTTCCTTTCTATCATCAAACACAAAGATTTCGATATCTTCTTCGAGAAAACGATTCAGAGCAAGGTGCATGACGCCTTGCTTCCGATGCTAGATCATGCATGGTTGCATGGATCAGTGTTGGATCTTCAAGATGTCTTTTGTAGATTCACATTTGATAACATAACCTCCTTGGTGTTTGGGTTTGATCCTAAATCCCTTTCACTTGGATTTCCAATTGTTGAAGCTGAAAAGGCTTTTGATGAGATCGAAAAGTGCTTATTCTACAGACAAATGGTGCCGAAAGCTCTTTGGAAGTTTCAAGAATGGCTTCAAGTTGGTAAAGAGAAGAAGATGGCGAAAGCACGCAAGGTTTTCGACGATTTCCTTTGCGCTCAAATAGCTTCTAAGCTTGAAGAACAAAGCAGATCCAAGAAGACTAAAGATGAAGCTCTTCGATTCGAAAGCTTTCTTGCTGAAGCTACAAGATACAAATCGCGTGATGCAAAGTTTTTAAGAGACGCAGGATTTAATCTTTTTGCAGCCGGAAGAGATACCATTGCTTCACTTCTAACATGGTTCTTTTGGCTTGTTGCTACACATCCATTAGTAGAAGCTAAGATTCTCGAAGAAATAAAAGAAATTTTTGGCGCCAATGACGGAGAAAATTACAGAATTTTAGGGATAGAAGATGTGAAGAAGCTAGTTTATCTCCACGGTGCTTTGTGTGAAGTTTTAAGGCTTTTTCCTCCTATACCTTTCGAGCGCAAGAAACCAATCAAAGATGACATACTTCCGAGTAGACATATTGTGAATTCGAATTCGAATATTGTGTTTTCTATCTACGGAATGGGAAGATCTGAAGAAATTTGGGGAAATGATTGCTTGGAATTTAAGCCAGAGAGATGGATATCTGAAAAAGGAGGAATTGTTCATGTTCCTTCTTACAAGTTCATAAGTTTTAATGCAGGACCAAGGATTTGTTTGGGTAAGGATATGACTTTCATTCAAACGAAGATTGTCATATCTGCTATTCTACAAAAGTATAGCATTCGAGTTGTGGAAGATTCTTCTGAAGTTACACCTAGCCTTTCAATAATTCTTCTTATGAAGCATGGTTTGAAGGTCAAGATAAGAAAAAGAGAAGTTTGATTAACAAATGGTTTGAAATAATGTACGTCGATATTTATAAATAAATTTTAGTGTGTACTTTTCTCCAGATATACTCTTTAATGTGATTTCTGTCTATTTATTAATGAATGAATTACAGTTAGTTTCAAATAAATAAATATACTCTTTAATGTTTGATGAATATAGTTGCATAATGTCGAAACTATGTGTCGTGGAATTCATAATTAGTGGTATAATTAGTGTATGTTGTGTGCAATAATATTAACCATCATAATATTAACTAATAATAATTAATAAAAAATATTATTCAAAATTAAAAAATAAATCATATAAAAAATAAAATATCATCCAAACAAATAAAATAAATCACCCAAAATTAAAAGCAGAACATTCAGAAAAATAAAAATAATCATCTATATAAACTAAAACTAATAATCTAAACAAAAATTGTATCCAAAAATCAACACTCCTTAGCACCTCCAGTATAGTGTGCTCCTTCCCTATCAACGATCTTCCCTTCAAGAATCACCACCGCTGTCTCCTCTTATGCTGCCGCAGCCACCACCGTTGCCGCTTCCTACTCGTTGTTGTCGTTCTGAAGCAGAGGCCTCTCAGCGGGATATATAGAAACTTTTTCTAGAAGCCTTCCAGCATTGACGCCGCAAGTTGTGCCTCTACGGCTGGTGTAAATCCAAATTTTAAGGCAAAGCTTGCTGACGAAGATGTATTTCCCGGCAAGACAATCGAGATTGAACTTCCCGAGGTAAACGTGGCGGCGATTGGCTGAATCTGGTTATCCACAAAAATACTCTCTGGTGGAATAAAGGGGACGACAACAGACTGTAATGGAAATTTTTTTAGTTTGATTTTGCATAAACATGGAGAAGAAGAAGAATGAACAATAATTGATGGAAAATGAGGGAAAGAAAAAGTGTTGGTTATAGAGGTTAGGGAAGGAGAAGAGGAACACTGTGGTTGAGAATTGAGATGGTGAAGGTTAGGGAAGGAGAACGGTGGAGGTTGGGAAGGAGAACGGGAAGAGAGAAAGAAATATTATTGGCTTTGTTTAGAATTTTCCTTTATATATTGTTAGCTACATAGACTTTCTCATAATTAAGATAAGAGAAAGTCTTGGAAATTAATATTAGGGAGATAATAGGAAATTAATATTATTTTTTTTTCTCTCCTCTTTTATCACCTACTATTTTTCTAATTATACTTATTGGCTCCCTATTAATCCTTAATGTTAGTTCCGTAGCATTACTCTTTACAAAAATCCAAAACAATTTTGGAGTCAACTTCAAGTTGGACATTGCTATAACCATGATGAGATGCAATGATCAATCCAAAGTAAATATCCCATAACTTTGATAAAGTAACAGTGCAGATTCCTAGATTTAGAATTATCAAAATATCTTAAACAATTACCAAATTATCAAAATATCCCATAACTAAAAAAAAACTGAAAATTAAATTCTTAAAGTTTTACTACTAGGAAAACTTTTCCAAAATTAATTGCTATGGGTTACATAAACCATAGTTAGCAAAATTGGATTGAACCAATCGATTCGATCGAAAAATCGATGAATTGGATCAAACCGATTCAATCCGAGAAAAAATCATTTCTACTATTGAATCGGTATGAACCAATCAAACTCGATGAAATTGATCAAACTCGATGCGAACTAGTTTGATCAAACCGCGCAGGCCACATCTATATATGGTGCTCTTGTCTCCGCTAGTGCACTGTAGGTTAGCGCCTTATATGTTGGAAATTTTCAAAACTTGAGTCTCCGCTAGCATGTAGATGTTGGAGATTCTCAAAAAATGAGGATGTAGGGGGATTGAACCCACTTTCTAGTACTTGGGAAAGAGACATAATTCCATGGAGCCATGCGTAACACATTGCTTTTTGAACACTAATTATATTATTATTTTATAGTAAACAGGACAATGGTTAATTAGCTATTCAACAGTCGAACCAATAATTCAGTGATTCAGTATCATCACCGGATCGATTGTCGGTTCGAAGATAAACTATAAAACTCTTGGCTTTCACTTTCCTAATTTCCTTTATTAGATAATTTAAATAAATATAAGTAATTAACCTATCTCTAGCCGTAGTCAATTCAATTTTATTCATGCTGATTAATCCCTTTATCCACCCTTGTTCTTGTTTTTTTATCCAAATTTAAAATTTTCAATTCTTGAACCACTAAGGGATGAAATCAACTGAGTGTATATACTGTGATAGTTAAAATTAGGGACCCAAATATTTTTGACTTATTAACGTTCTCTCCGTTAGAGAAAAAATTAACTGCTAATATAGTTAACTAATATAATAATTTAATAATTAATAATATCATTAGATTAATTTTTATATTAACAAATTCGACCACATATAAAATATAAAACTCTAACATCGTTCGGTGCCATACTTTGAAGTCTTAAGATTAAGGTTGTCAAACTCGCGAGTTTAAGTAAATTTGTAGAGCCGACCTAAACTCGACTCGTGAGTTAACTCGTAAACTCGCACGAGTTTACCTATTATATAAAACAAAAATATATCATAGATAATCTTAAATTTAGGCATTTAAAATTAAAAATATTTAATTTTAAAGTACATATTAAGCTAAACTAGTTGTATATATGTATGTTTCAAATGACAATTATCAATTATGCAATAAGTACAATGACATATAACACAAATGCACAAATTGGATGCAAAGAGGAGTGTGTGTGAGTAAGTCAACAATTTTATAACTCTAACTCTTGAGGGAAAATCTTCTTTTTTAGCAATATGACACTGTGTTGGGCAAAATTGGGTCAAATTCAAACTCGTTGACTCGCTCATAAACTCGCGAGTTTGAGCGAGTTTATGCGAGTTTACCCGAGTTCAGTCGAGTTTATCGAGGTGCAAATTTAGTGCCGAGTTAACTCGATTCCACTACTTAAGATTGTGTTTAAGAGTTAAGAATTAACACTAGAATTTGACAACCATGCTTAAGACTGTCCTCTCTCCATTGACCAGATAAAAATTCCTCAATAGACAAAGCTATAATTCTTCTTTGTTAGCAGGTAAGGTAACCATGCATCACGCTTGTACTTCCACTTTTTCAGGAAGGAGGCTGGTGTTAGTTTTTATTTTTCAAGTTTCTTCCTTTCACAAGCTTTGCATGTTAATTGCTACATAAAATACGTACCCACCTGTTACTCAAAGTTTCTTTGTTTTATGCTAGCTATATATTGATTTCAATTTTACATTTCTGAATTTTGATCCTCTTGCATTACTTGCTTATTTAAACATTTTGGTAACAATGAAGATGCCTATAATTCTATAAACTACATACTATCACTCCTGAAATGCATGTAACTGATGTTCATACTTCCAAGGCCGTGTTTGCTTCAAACACTTTTTTTTTTAAAGAGTATTCTAAGCTGAACAGATTCAGACACTTTTCTTATTTGTATATGTATTTTATGCCATGCTTCAGATGCATGAATCACGCACTTTATTAACAGAAAAAAAAAACGTAAAAAATAATTAAAATAAAACATTATATAAATATTAACAAAAAGTTTAAAATCCTATTGTTGAATAAATCACATTGAAACAACATAGAAGGCCTTATTACCTAACTTCTCTTTCTTTCTTTATTTTTTTTTTTCTCATCATAGTGTATATTGTATTACATACCCATTTCTCCAAATTACATAAACACAATGGATGATAAGATAAGATATTATTTGAAATTCGTCCATGAAATCAAACGTTTCTTTTTGTTATCATAACCTTCAAGCCATGCTTCATAAGAAGCACAATGGAATGAGCTTTGGTAGTAGGATGATTTTCCACCACTTGAATGCAATAGTTGCGCAAAATAGTAGATGCCACCATTTTCATTTGAACAAAAGACAAGTCTTTTCCTAAGCATGATCTCGGACCTGAATTAAAACTAACAAACTTATACGAAGGAACGCGTATTATATCTCCTTTTTCTGAAATCCATCTTTCTGGCTTGAACTCCAAGCAATCTTCTCCCCATATCTCTTTAAGCCTTGCCATTGCATAACTAAACAACAAAACAATAGTATTTGGATTAACATGATGACCACTTGGAAGTGTATCACATTTCAATGGCTTCTTTCGTTCAATAGGAACAGGTGGAAATAGCCTCAAACTTTCACATAGAGCACCATGTAAATAGACTAGCTTCTTCAAATCTTCCGACCCTAAAATTTCATATTTCTCTCTGGTACTGCCGCCAAAATTTTCTTCGATTTCTTCAAGAATCTTGGCTTCTACGGATGGGTGTGTTACAACAAGCCAGAAGAACCATGTAAGACCCGAAGTTATGGTGTCTCTTCCGGCTACAAAAAGATTGAACGCAGAATCTCTCAGAAACTTGTCGTCATGAACCACTTTGCCATTCTTCTCATTCATCATCATCATAGCACTAATCAAGTCATCAAATTGATGAGCTGGATTATCACAGTTTTCATGATTATTACAACTCTTGATGCATGTACTTAACTCTTGGTGCCTAGTTGCTATGCATGAATATAGAAATTGGTCAAAATTTTTGCATGCTTTTGCCATCTTCTTCTCCTGATGACCAATTTGAAGCCATTCTTGAAACTTCCAAACACTTGTTGGCACACTATGCCTGAAGAAGATGGACTCCTCAATTTCATCAAAGGCCTTCTCAGCTTCCACCAATGGAAATTCAATTGAGAGACTCTTAGGATCACGTCCTAAAACCATGATGGATGTCTCGTCGAACATTAATCGACTAAACACATCTTGAATATCCAAAACCTTTCCATAAAAGCATGCATGATCAAATATCGGAATCAAGCCATTCTGAACCTTCTTCCGGATGGTTTCCTCGGTCATTTTCTCGAAACTCTTTCGCCGGAACAAGAAATGTTGAAGCGTCCTAATATATTTCCATGTCTCGAAATCTGCGGCCACAATACCGTCTCCGAAAGCATGGAAGATCTCGCGAAACTCGGGGCCCTTAACATAGTTGTCAAAATTTTTGCTCATGATGTGATGAACATTCATGGGGTCACTAGTGACCATGTAGTTCATTTTGGTGAACCATGGTCCCATGAATTCACGGGTGCTACCTTTATGTTTTAAAATATTTGTTACATAATCATGGAGTTGGGACAAATTCCAAAGGACTTGTGGTAACATGCCAAGGATTGGCCAATCTATAAAGAGAGGGATTTGGCAACATCTTCTACGATGAACAACATATAGGAATAGGAAGATTAGTAGAATGAGAAACAATATGGCCATTTGAAAATTTTGGAGATCAAATGGGGCTATCCAACTCTTTTTTTTTTCTTTTTTTTTTTTTTTTTAAATATTGGTACGTACGTGTATTTGCTGTGTTGATGAAATTTTAGCTTGCTATCATGGTGATATATATATATATATAGATGGCAGGATCGCCTAAGCTGACTACAAGTTATTTATTTATTTATTTTTTTGTCATTTAGGAACTTTTGAAAGACTTTCTTGCCCTTTATCTTAAGTCAAATTTTCTTTCCAAACACGAACATTATTATTTTTTCTGTAGTTAATTTTTTTGGTTAGAGATAAGCTATTTATATACGACTTCTCTCATCAGTTTTAAGGTTTTGAAAAAGAATAATTTTGTAATATAGTATAAAATTTTCTATAATCAATTTTCAAAACTAAAAAGTTCAGCATAAAATAAATAAAAATGCGTTTGATTGCGTTTGTTTTATGTTTTTATTTTATTGTTTTTTGTTTTTTGCATTTTATAAAAAAAAATAAAATCTTATTTTTTATTATATTTTTTTTCCTTTGTATAATCATTTATATATTTTTCTTTTCTGTTAGCCTAAATTTGTAAGGGAAGTAGTTTTACTATATTTTCCCAGTCCACTCGATCACTCATGCTTCTTTTTGCTGCCCGAGGAGCCGCCTTTGTTCTGTCGGAGCATTGTCCCAGTATGCATTAGTGGATTCATTTTCCATGTCTGCAACCTAATTGACATTGAAAATATTTTTGCCCCTTTTAAAAGAAATGGGGCGGGAACTCTACTCCTATTGTTAGATGCTAATGAAAATGTTTTATTTTATCTAATTAACTCATGTTATATATTTTAAACTAATAATATTAAATAATCAATAAAAATTTAGTTAACATCTTGAATATTCTATTTTTTTTAGATTTCGAAGATTATGTTTTTAAAAAATATAAAATTAACTGATTATTAGTTGTTTTAGGTTTCAGATGTTTTATAACTTTAATTATGAATATTTTATACACAGTAATTAGAAATATTCTATTTTTTTATTGATTTATTGATTAAAAAATATTAATTACCTATATTTTTTATTTTAAAATTACTTTGTGATGAATACAAAAATTTTTATTTGGTGACATAACACCTAAAATTTCCTGGGTGGATTCATCTTCGATGTTGGTGATGACAATGAAAGCTAACTGAAACAGATGCAATGTCGTTCTTGCCATATTGATGTCCTTATCTTCCACTGCCTTCTCGCCAAACTTAATGCTATTCACGGATTCATGTATATAATTTTTTAGTAGTACGTAACAGCTATTTATTTATGTTATTTACGTGACAATATAATTTTTTTTCTATCACTTTTTTTTGGGGTTAATTGAAAAATTACTTAAAACAATAGATATAAAAAGTTTTTTTTTTTTTGTCTATAGATATAAAAAGGTTAAAATTTTAATATAATCACCATAACTATTCAGATTTCAGTGTCCAACCTCTCAAAATGAAAATTCACTTGATATTTAATAGATATACAAATTTTTTAAGCCTAAAATGAGATTAAGATCCATCCTTTTTTCATTAGTTGAATCCTGATGATGGATGGATATGAAATCTAACCAACTTTAATTTAATTACATCCTATATTCCGATGTATGTATAAGAGGCTAAATTTCAGAATAGATGGTTATTGAGACTTGACGTAATTTCCAATTTCTTCTCTACTTTTCTCTACCACTTATTCACATCAGTGTTGTATGTTATTATTTTCAAATGTAACTAGACGTCTCTAGACTGAATTAGATAAATAGAAATAAATGGAAATAGTTATTTGTCTTGTCTATCTCCTTCATTTATAAATAAGTTTGTATTTTTCTTTAATGCATGTTTAAGTATAGTTTTTTTTATTTTTTTTTATTTTGGTTCTTTAGATTCACAACGAAGACTGATGAAGAGAAACCCCTATGTGGGGTGGGATGCATTTCGTCGGCCATATCAACCAAACCTAATTGTTGCATGCTTTTGTCATCTTCTTCTCCTCACCAATTTGAAGTCTCGAAACTTCCAAACACTTCTTGGCATGATGTGCCTATAGAATTTGGACTCCTCAATTTCAGCAAACGCCTTCTCAACTTCCACCAATGGAAATTCAACTAAAAGAGTTTTAGGATCATGTCCTAAAACCATGATGCGTGTCTCATGTATTATATGTTTTTTTTTGGTTAACACTCACGTGTTATATGTTACTGGTTGTGAATGTCTAATGTGTCAAAAACAATGGCCCGATTATTTTTTTAAAGCCCAATAAAAAGTAGAACTCAACGTTCAAGTCTTTAACAGAAGCAAGCATATATGTTAAAAGCATAGCGTATAACCAACACTTTGCTCCCCTTCAATATTGTCATCAAGGAACAAAGGATTGGAAGCACAGCTACATTGCATACAACTCAAAAGATAATGATTATTGACTTGCTTGCTACTTAAATTCATGGGGTCACTAGTGACCATGTAGTTCAAGTTGGTGAACCATGGCCCCATGAATTCACCGGTGCCACCTTTTTCTCTCAAAACATCTGTTACAAAATCATGGAGTTGGGACAAATTGCAAAGGACTTGTGGTAACATGCCAAGGATTGGCCAATCTATGGAGAGAGGGGTTCTACAATCATTTCTTCGTCTACGATGATGAACATACAGGAATAATAGGAAGATTGGTAGAACGAGAAACAATATGGCCATTTGCAAATTTTGGATATTGGATAGGGCCGGGTATCTATTTTTTTTTTTGGGGTACGATATTTGCTGTGTTGATGAACTCTTAGCTTCCTGCGGCTAAATATATAGATGAAAGGATCCTAATCTGCCTAAAAGTTTTATTTATTTATTTATTTTGGTCATTTAGTGTCTTTTAAAAGACTTTTTTTGCACTTTTTATATCTTAATTAACAACAATTAGGCATGGAAACAGGTTAGAGGCTAAACAGGCCAGGCCCATATTATAATTGTTAAGCCTAAGTCTGACCTATTACCTATTAAAGGTTTTATTTTTTATCTGGTCTGACCTGTTTGAAAAGCCTGGCATGACCTATAGCCTGTTAAAAAGACTTATAAAATTAAAAATAATTAAAAATTCAATTCTGCAATTACAATTCAGACGGCAGTGTAAACAAAAACTATAACTCAAATTTAAAAAATCAAGATTCATCTCCAGAACTAATATCAAATGTTTCAATGAAAACACAGATAAAACAAAAAGTTAAAGAAAAACATAGAAGAAAAGAGAATGCACCTGGAATTAGAAATAAAAGAGTGCTTCAAGTTGTTGTGGTGTGTTGATTCAAGTTTGCTTAAATTTAGAGTAATTGACTAGTTGAGGATGCAAAGAGCTACAGAAATTCTATTTTGAGTGACTGCCTAAAGATGGAGAGAGTCGAAGAGTTTTTTAAGTGATAGACGGGTAGAATGATAGTGATTACGGATTGGTGATTAGTGAATAAGGATTAGAGAATCAAGAGTCAATAATTAAAAATAAAACTAATTGATTTATTTTTGGGAATAACAATAATTTTGGTATTAAATAATTTTTTTTCCTATTTAGTAAATGTTGACATTAGGCATTTATTTGAAAACTTGAACGTTAACAATCAAGTATTAAGAGGTATGAAACGTTAAGAATCAAGTATTAAGAGGTAATAATTGATAGGCTTTATAAAAGAAATGCTAGTTTAAAAAAATAAAGGTTAACAATCGTTTAAAAAAATAAAGGTTAACAATTTTGGCATAAATGGTTATAAATATATATTACTTATTTAGTGTAACTATAAATATTTATTTTTAAATATAAGAATTTATTATGTATAGACAGGCCGGTCTGACAGACTTCGCAGGCTTTATGAAAAGACTAATCCTGACCTCTTTAGGTAAATAGGCTTTTATAAAAGCCTAAGTCTGGCTCATTTACTAAATTAATCAGGTCAGTCCAGGCTTTAAACAGGTCAGGCCACAGGTCCCTAACAGGCCGCCTGACCTGTTTTCATCCCTAACAACAATGCTAGGTAACTAATAAAAATTCAGCTAACATCAGTCAATAATTTAAATTGGATGTTCTATTTCTTTAGGTTTTAGATGTTCTGTTTTTTTAAAAAAATATATAAAGTTGGCTGGTAGTAACTTTAGATTTCGGATATTCTCTAGCTTTTATTGTGAATGTTCCATAAATAATAATTACGAATGTTTTACCTTTTATTAACTAATTTATTGATTAGAAAGTTATTACTTCCTATACTTTTTCCTTAATTAAATCAGTTCTCTTTTCTAACACCAATTTTTTTCCAATTCAACTTTTCTATTAAAGATATAATGGGTCATGAAACCAAAGAGTGCAAAAATTTAACTAATAATAAGAGTAGGTACATATAGATGCATGGTTATATCTATAATCTATAATACATCATCTCAAGCGAAATTTTGGTTTTTTTTTTCTAATATAAATAAGGATAATGCTAAGTGAACATCTATTTTGCCAAATTAAGTCTAATTAAATTATTAATTTTTATATTAAATAAAAACAAAATTTCAATATCAAATAACACAAAAAATAGCACATAAATAATATTCTATTTAATATCGAAATCATTTTTTATTTATCATAAAAATAAATAATTTAATTGAACTTAATTGATAAAATAAATGTACGTATAATTATTCTATAAATTAATTATATTATTTATTTCTAAAAAAATAAAATCAACTACTTTATTTATGAAAATCTTTTTTTTTGGGTGAAGAGACAGATCAGAGAAGCCCTATTTAATCTGGATGCAGAAATTATGAATGTTATTTGTTTTAAAATATTATTTTTGAACATATTTAAAAACAAATAACATTTATAATATTATACATATAGCATCCATAATTTTATATATATATATATATATATATATATAAAAATAAAAAATATAAAAGTGAAGATGAAGCATGTTCTATTAATATTATTAAATCAAATACAAAATAGAAATTAAAAATTAATCCATTCACTAAGTAAGGAAGACTGTGAATGAATAACAATTACATCCAAACATTTTTGGTGGGGAATATTTTTACACTAGTATAAATGATTTTTGAGTTATGTTCATTAATAGCCACTAGATTTATATCAATCTAAATACTATTAATATCTCATTAGAAAAGAAAATGTTCACCTTTAATTAGATATAAATCAAATGGCTATTAATTGGTGTAAGAAAAAATCACTTAGACTTGTATAAAATTGGAAGATTATGTCTCATATATATATATATATATATATATATATATATATGGATAAGGTTGAACTAAATAATTAAAATAAGAGTAATGTTACGGAACTAACGTTAGGAGATCAATAGAGAGTTAATGAGTGTAATTAAAAAAATAGTGGGTGGTAAAAAATGAAAAAAAAAAAAAATGATATTAACTTTCTATTGTCTCCCTAATATTTACTATCAAAATTTTATCTTAAAAGAATACAATATTACCAAAAGTTTGATATCCTATTATTGAATAAATCACGCATTTTATTATGATAAAATTATATAATTGAAACAACATAGATGACCTTATTACCTATTGGTTTTTTTTTTTTCATAATCCAATTCCATCATAGGGTACATTATATTATTACTCATTTCACCAAATTACATAAACATAATGGATTATAAGATATTATTTTATAAATCCCTCACATTTGATATTGAAATAAATTTGTCAATCAAATTAAACTCTTCTTTTTGCTATCATAACTTTCAAGCCATGCTTCATAAGAAGCACAATGGAATGGGCTGGGGTAGTAGGATGATTTTTCACTACTTGTACGCGATAATTGCGCAAAATAGTAGATGCCACCATTTTCATTTGAAGAAAAGACAAGTCTTTTCCTAAGCATGTTCTAGGACCTGCATTAAAACTAATAAACTTATAAGATGGAACGTGTATTATTTCTCCTTTTTCTGAAATCCATCTCTCTGGCTTAAACTCTAAGCAATCTTTACCCCATATCTCTTCAAATCTTCCCATTGCATAAGTAAACAACAAAATAGTGGTATTTGGATTAACATGATGACCACTTGGAAGTGTATCACGTTTCAAAGGTTTCTTGCGTTCAATAGGAACAGGTGGAAATAGCCTTAAACCTTCACATAAAGCACCATGTAAATAGACTAGCTTCTTCACCTCTTCCATCCCTAAAATTTCGCATTTCTCCTTGGCACTGGCACCAAAATTTTCTTCGATTTCTTCAAGAATCTTGGCTTCTACTAACGGGTGTGTTGCAACAAGCCAAAAGAACCAAGTAAGAGCTGAAGTTATGGTGTCTCTTCCAGCTACAAAAAGATTGAATGCAACATCTCTTAAAAACTTATCATCATGGACCACTTTGCCCTTCTCTTCATTCATCATAATCATAGCACTAATCAAGTCATCAAATTGATGAGCTTGATTATCACACTTTTCATGACTTTTGTTGCATTTACTTAGCTCTTGGTGCTTAGTTGCTATGCATGAATATAGAAATTGATCAAAATTTTTGCATGCTCTTGTCATCTTCTTCTCCGCACCAATTTGAAGCCATTCTTGAAACTTCCAAACACTTCTTGGCACGCTGTGCCTGTAGAATATGGATCCCTCAATTTCATCAAAGGCCTTCTCAACTTCGACCAATGGAAATTCAATTGAGAGACTCTTAGGATCATGTCCTAAAACCATGATGCTTGTCTCATCGAACGTTAATCGACTAAACACATCTTGAAGATCCAAAACCTTTCCATGAAAGCATGCATGATCAAATATCGGAAGCAAGCTATTCTGAACCTTCCTCCGGATGGTTTGCTCGGCCATTTTCTCAAAACTCTTCTGCCGGAACAAGGAATGTTGCATGGTCCTAATGTATTTCCATGTCCCAGAATCTGAAGCCACAATACCGTCTCCGAAAGCATGGAAGATCTCGCGAAACTCGGGGCCCTTAACATAGTTGTCAAAGCTTTTGCTCATTATGTGATGAACATTCATGGGGTCACTAGTGACCATATAGTTCATTTTGGAGAACCATGGTCCCATGAATTCACCGGTGCCACCATTTTGTCTCAAAACATTTGTTGCATAATCATGGATTTGCCACAAGTTGCTAAGGAGTTGAGGTAACATGCCAAGGATTGGCCAATCTATCAAGAGAGGGGTTTTACAACATCTTCTACGATGAACAACATATAGGAATAAAGGGATTGCTAGAATGAGAAACAACATGGCCATTTGAAAATTTTGGTATGCAACTTTTTTTTTATATTGGTACGTAGGTGTATTTGCTGTATTGATGAACTTTTATCTTGCTATGGTTACATATATAGATGTCATGGCTGACTACAAGCTATTTATTTATTTTTGGTTATTATTTAATTAGTGACTTCAAAATACTTTCTTGCCCTTTTTCTTAAGTCAAATTTTTCCAAACGCCAACATTTTTTTCTCTCATTTATCTTTTCGGATAAA
This sequence comes from Stylosanthes scabra, assembly GCA_036250425.1. Taxonomy (NCBI): domain Eukaryota; kingdom Viridiplantae; phylum Streptophyta; class Magnoliopsida; order Fabales; family Fabaceae; genus Stylosanthes; species Stylosanthes scabra. Next base: position 54,421 of record JASCZI010241835.1, on the reverse strand, counting down.
GACAAACCATTTATGCATGACTTAGCTTCTTCTGTAGGTTTAAGTTTTTGAAAAAAATTATAATTTTATGATATAGTATCGAAACTTGTATAATCGAAAGATTTATTAGAATTTGATTTTTCTTTACTCTTGAAAGTAAAAATTCAACACAAGAAAAATGACTATTTATATAATACTAACTCTAAATTTTAAACCCTATTTATATAATACTAACCAACCCTTTTATTTAGAAAAGGTAAGTTATCATTTCTTTTTTTTTTTTCCCTTTGTATGTCTACTAAAATATTGTTATTACATTTTCCAGTGACGGTTATAATTCCATTCTCTCGGATAAGATAGACCAAGTCAAAGAAAATGAAATTGTAGTGGCGAGTGCTTTTACATTTTTAAAAATTACACAAAGACACATTTAAATAATTAATATTTAATTGGTTAAAGGAATGGAATCGTCGGTCATGAAAAGTGTTGGGTTATCGTGAGAAGTAAAATCGTCAGACATAGACTTTAGAGAGAAACTGTTAGGAATAAATAGTATGATCACAATTCAATCCATTATATGTAAAAATAATTTATTATAATTATATGTATTAAAGAGTTAATATAATAAGGTCCTTGATTAAAATTAGAGATATATCATTATGATTGAGATCATAATATTGAGAGATAAATCTTTTATAATTTAATCTAAAATATTCTTGGTCATAGGATTATTAAAATGGACATTAATAATCCGAATAGACCAATATATATATAATGGTCTTCATTGGATAAAGATTAATAGATCTCAGTTATTAAATTATATATATATATGGTGCATATAGAGATATAACCATTGAACTGACTCACTCTGAGAATTCCTAATGGTTATGATTACCGTATATTTGTCAATAGGATATTCTCACAATAAACAATGTATTAGAATTTCCTTTGACCTGCGACTATCATAGTAATTAACAATGTATTTGTTATACTTTGATTCCGGACACCTAATACCCTAGAGTGCTAATTGAATGGATATTGGGTATGATTTAAAAGCTTGTAGAATTAATGAATAGTCAATAAGGAATCCATCAACCCTCGGTAAAGAGTTTGAGCTTATGGTTATAATGACTGAATTAAATAAAAACCTTGGCCAAGGAGATTGAATGAATAAAGAAATAAGTTTTTGAGTCATTCATCAGTTCATTATAAATATTGGTAACAAGTTAGAGTTTGACAGTTAAACTATACTCTAAAGGTTAACTAATAGCTGGAAAGATGGAAGGAATTATATTTTGTTTTTCACTGGTTCTGATTAGTAAAATTACTTCATACTATCGGGTCGTCGAGGAGTGTTGCTAGATGCCAACCTCGATTAGTAAATTCAGTATGACTAGTTTACTACCCGCTTAGTGTTGAACCTATGGGGTCACACACTAACGAGTGTTCTGATCTTTGCTAAAAAATTATTTAAATTATTATTTGATTTGATCAAATAGATAATTATCTTAATTCAAATGAAATATTATTATATTGTTTGCTAGCACCAATAATATAATAATACTATGATAATTGAGAGCATTTGAGTGATGGTTAAGAATAACCTGTTATTCTACAATAAGTTTCAAAATTTGAAAGATTGAATAAGATCCTATCTGAATCTGTTTAAATTTGAAGATTGGATAAGGTGAAGATTGGATAAGGTCCTATCTAATTTTGAAACTAAATAAGATTAAATCTGAAATAAGATAAGATCATATCGGATTTCAAAGATTTAAATCAAGCATAACCAAAGGCTCTGATTGTGAATACGCATAGCCCATAGATCGATTAAGGATTACTTAATTACTTCTGCTATGAACACATATAGATCGATTAAGGATTACTTAATTACTTTCGCTATGAACACATGGTAATCCTTCAGGAACCAAGTGAGGGAATACAAAATGAGAAGACATCACATCTAACTCAAAATCTTAAGATGTTAAATAAATGGATCTCTCATATTATAAAATTCTCACTCCTCTTTATTTTCTCTAATGTGGGACTAACTTTAGTGCCCACTCACACTTGAACCTCAATAAAAAAAATACAACAATAATACTTTAAAAGGCGTCCAATCAAAAAAAGAATGAGAGAGAATAATTTACCCTTTTCCTTCGTAAAGAATTGATTAGAATTTCTTTAATTATATCGGTATAAATTTGTAGGGGAGTAGTTTTGCGATATTTTCCCAGTCCACTGGCTCACTCACGTTGTGAGTTGTGACATTGGTGCATGCTTTTTCTTTTCTGCCCGAGGAGCCACCTCTGTTATGTCGGTCGGACCGTCGGAGCATGCCCTTGTAGGTATGCTTCCCCAACATGTGTCACTATCTTGGACTTGGTCATTTGGAGGTGAGCCCAAGAATTTGATGACATTAGTGGATTTATTTTCGATGTCGGCAAGCTCATTGAAATTGAAAATGGATGTCCTTGATAGCTTGGAACTAGTCCACTAGATAATGGCATTGTTTAGTTGTGCCTTATCGTTACGTTGTCTTCCTCACCCATCATCTCACCAACCTTAAGGAAATGATGATATTATGATCATTAATATCATATCATAAAATCACCGAATTTTAAATTTTTTATTATAGGATTCTAATATCATATCATAAAATCACCTCTCCCAAAAAATTAAACTAATAAAAAAACATACTATAACTCTAATGTAGTTGTAAGTTGCCGCTATCTTTAATGATGACCTTAATCTTAATAGATTTTAGTTAAGAGCAATACTATGTGTATATCAAAATCAGTCATTAAATTAACCATTAATATATAATACATATTGAAATACTAACCATTAATATATAATACATATTGAAATACTAAATACACATTAAAAATGAATTAAACTACACATGTATTTTATATTTCAATGTGTATTATATATTGGTGGCTGATTTTGATATACAAATAGAATTATTCTTTAGGTAAATAATAATACTACATGTACAGTTATATACTTATTTTATCAACCAAATTTAATCATATAAAAAATAACCACTCTTATCTAAAGGAATGTGTAATATACTCTCTAACTCTTTTTATTCTTCTCAGGACATTTTTCCTCCTCCTCCTCCTATTTCATTATTGTATTATCTTTCTCCTCTTCTTCTTCTCCACTATCCATGTCATGCATTGGCATCGTTGTCGTCATTGTGTCCACTCGTACTCCTCGTCGTCCTCTTTGTCATCGTTGTCTTCTTCCTTCATCGCCGCTAATTGTTCTTCTTCATTGCATCGTCGTTGTCTTCTTCTTCTTGAAACAAATCGAATTTTGTGGAAAAAACAAACTAAAATTCATCTCAGCTTCTTCTGTTTCATTATCTTCTTTTTTGACGAACCACATTTAGTTGAAAAAACGAATTTGATTTCGTTGAAAAAAAAAGATTTCTTCCCCTCCTCCTCTTCTTCATTATCATCATCTTCTTCATTTTCTTCTTCTCATCTTCCTCCTTCTTCATCTTCACCGTGTTATTATTTTTCTTCCTTAAGTGTGTTATCCTTTTTTTAATCTTCTCCGCTATCAATGTCATTATCCTCGTCACCGTTGTCGTCGTCATTCTCCTCCTCCTTCTCTTTTTCTGTTGTTGTTTTTGTCGCCGTGATCATCGTCGTCGTGGTTCTTCTCTTTCGTTGAAAATAAAATTAACATGAAAAATATAGCATGTAGAAGGGAAATACTTCGTTGGACTGGTTAACAAGAAAAATTATTATCTAAATTTATTGTTAATCAAATAACTCGTCCAGTTTATTTATCTATTTTTTATTTTATCGTTTAGCTTCTTTTCCCTCCTTCTCAGTTAGATATTTTGATTGTATTTTCTTGTACCTGTATCATTTATCTTTCACTCAAAAGAAATTCACTTGCATTTTCCTTTTTATTAGCTCTTTTTTGATACGCAAATGTATTGATATTTATTGATGGACCTCTATTGAACATCGATCACATTAATGGTACATATGTACATACATATGTGCATTTTCCCCATAACATTTAATACTATTTATGCTATTATATGTATCATAAAACCCAAACCCTATTTCAAAGATAAAGATAGACACAAAAAATCATATATCAAAGTCTCGAAAGTAGCACTTGATGAGGTGTAAGTTAAAGGATTAGTCTGACCTACTAGATCTAGAATATTTTTCTTAAAAAAAATCTTTATATTCTAAACCAAATTACTAATAACTATACACTTATGTAGTTAACTTTTTCTTTTTATTTTATATATATACAGTTTAAGAATCTCGTTTCAATGGAGGGGAGAGCTAGAAATCTTCTTAAATTTCTTTTAGCACTGCTATTAAGGATTTTCAAAGTTATAAAAAAATAAATAAATTATAATTAAAAGAAAACAATTAAAATATATCATCTCTAATCACTACACTGGAGTCGCATGATCTCTTACAAATTGCGTAGTAGTATTTTTCGCTATCTACATAATTCATTCTAACAAGCAACAAACAAAAAGGCTCCACTTTAATATAAACAACGACAACCAAAAAGGATCAGCCTCAATATCAACCAAAACAGATAACAATGTCACAATAAAGTATATAGAAATATAACCTTATGAGTCATCACCAAAAAAGGTTCCTTATAGTTATATAAAAGATTAAATTTTCAGGGTATGTATAACTAATTAACTATGTGTCTTAAGAACACATGATAAAATTAATATTAGTAACAAATTTTAAATTTTTTATCTTGATAAAACATATATATAACAAATACATTATTAGAACTTAACTTTTTGCATTTTTCTATAAAAATTTTCTTAATTAATAACCTTATCATATGTTGTTATAATAATACATATATATTAACTAAATCCAAATCTTAATAACCACCATATAGTTATTCATCAGTAATTCAGATCTCTTAATAATTTTAAATAAAGTTGATAATTGATATTCAGTGCGCAACTAATAAGTACGTAGTTAACGAACTCAATGATTTTATGATATTTACTTTGTATATTTAGATCAGATTTAAATATTTTCATTAAAAAATACGATATATATATATATATATATATGGTAAGAATACTTAATGGAAATCTTAATTACATAATTAAAATAAACACTTGAGATTAAATTTATCGATTAAATAAATTAAGGCAAAATACATGGGAAAAGAGAAATTAATAACACAAAGAAATATAGAAAGAGGTGAATTAAAAAATTTTGGCCCCTCTTAAAAGAAATGTCTAGCTCTATCCCTGGCTGGGTGGATTCATCTTCGATGTTGGTGATGGCAATGCAAGCTAATTGAAACTGATCGCGATGTCCTTCTTGCCATATTGATGTTCTTATCTTCCACGCTGTTGTCATCTCGCCAAACTTAATGCTATCGACAGATTCATGGATAAAGTTGTGGAGGCAATTGTCTCTGTCTTACTAAAGCTTGGAATTTTTTCAGTAGTACGTAACAACGATATTTATTTATGTCCTCATTTCATTTTGACCCATTATATATTAAATTATTATAATAATTATTTTACTTTTATGTTATAAACTTTGTTTTTATTATTGCCAAAATTGTTAGATCTATCATTGTTATCATCGTGTTATATTTGATTTTTTCGATTATCAAAATTGATTAATATGAATTTTTTCTCCTTTTCATATTGTCTATTATTTCAATAAATTAAAGAGGTCAAAATTTAAGGAAGAATATATAAAAGTATATATAAATTTTTTGAATGATCCAAATATACACGTAAATTTTTTAATGACCCAAATATATACATGAAATATTTTAATAAGGGACAAAAGTATACATAAGTATTTTAAATTTATGTATATTTTTATCTAATGATAGAATATTTCATGTGTACATTTGGGTCATTAAAAAAATTCTTGTGTATATTTGGATTTTTAAAAAAATTCATGTGTATTTTTATCCATCGTATAATAATTTTTATGTACTTTTATCTATTTTTCATGTAATATGAGATAGAGAGAATAATTCATAAGCACAAATTATCATTAATTACTTGTGAGACGCTTCAAAACTCGATTTGTTAATTGTTAAGCAAACAACATGAAATGGGGTGAGTTTTAGAGTGCACCCACCAGACATAGAGACACACCCACGGCCAAGATTGCCGTTTCAGCAAATTGGACAAGGACACGCGTCCCTAGACGCCACTCTAAGTGTTGCCAAGGTTTTTGTTTTTGCCCCTCATTGTGGCTTCTAATTATGAATATATAATGTGGGAGGATTTTTATGCAAAGATTAATATTAAGCCCATTTGTGGATTGTGGTGGTCTAGACAACCTTTTTTTTTTTCAACCGAACTGATCCCTTAGGCGGCCTCCATATTGATATAGGCCCGATTGAGATAACTCCAAATATGTCTCCTAAATAGCATGGTTCTTTAGCAACCCCAAAAAAAATTACGTGGCATACCCAATGTTATTTCGGCCTTGTTTATATATGTTATGTATTTTGATTAGTTTCCGTAAAAGAAAACAACAAGAGTTTTCACACTGACGATAAAATGGCTGAGTTGTACGTTTGATTAGTTTCGTGGGTCAAGGCCCTACTTTGGTTTTAACGTGATGGTTCCTGGCCACCCGTTCGAGGTTGAGTTGTTTGTAAAGGAGAGATTCTCCACAAATAAAATGGCTGCCCGTGAAAATTGGGTTAAGATTAACTCCGACGGTACTATGAAATCTAATCCAAATTGCGCTGGTTGTGGCGGTTTAATTAGACACTCTGATGGTGCTTGGATAGTTGGATTTACCAGAAATTTGGGTTACTGCTCGGCTTACACAGCAGAACTTTGGAGTGTGTTTATTGGTCTTGAGATTGCTTGGACTCTTGGTATTCAGAGAGTTTGGGTTGAATCCAATTCAAAAGCCTTGATAGATAAGTTCTCAATACACAAGAAGAACCAAAATGATGGTACTCTGCTCCATAGAATCAGACTCCTCCTCAATAAGGATTAACAAACGAAGATTACTCACACGTATAGAGAAGCAAATTCGTGTGCAGATTGGATGACAAACTGGAGTTTAGGGAAGAATCGGGTTACTCAAACTTGGAACTCTCCCCCTACAGGAATTCAGAATTTCATGGAAAGTGATGCTAAGGGTCTTCTGATTCCCCGTTCTGCAGTGTAGTCCTCTTTTGTTTTTCCTTTTGGGCCTTTGGCCCCTTTGTAAACC
>JASCZI010241835.1:21712-47203 GCA_036250425.1 Stylosanthes scabra | reverse complement strand
CATGGAAAGTGATGCTAAGGGTCTTCTGATTCCCCGTTCTGCAGTGTAGTCCTCTTTTGTTTTTCCTTTTGGGCCTTTGGCCCCTTTGTAAACCAAAAAAAAAAAAATGGCTGCCCGTGAGGATGCCGCCACTGAGATGCTTGGTGTTGTGCTTGAGATCTTCGGACCTTTATAAAATGTATATCGGACCGTTAAGGTGCAAGCTTTAGAAAGCGTTGAACTAAACATTAGGAATATTTCTCGTGTAAGGCAGACCTCTCGAGAGAATGCAACAGACTCAGCAACACCATATTTCCAAAGGCAGAAATTTGCTCTGTATGTACTTGTCTGTGCAAGGCATATAAAAAGTTGCTCCACAAAATCCATCAAGTTGTGGCATGAGTGCACGAATTTCCCAAGCATCGAGGGCAAGCACTCACACCTTGAAGTGGTTTGAAAACCCCCAAAGAATTTGTCGCAGATATTGGCTGTTGCCCACATCCCCCTCCTTGCATAAAGATCGGATGCCAAGTCATTATCTTTAAGGACAAGTGCCCCAACAATTAAATGCTAGCGCTCTTCAAACTCTGACTTATCAAAATCCTCCAACATTAGCTTCCTAAACTCAGAGGTAAACCTTGGATTGCCGAGGTTCAAAGTCGCATTTCTCAATAAGTACCATATACACAATGTATGAGATGCTTGCGGAAAAATTTCCTCAATTACTATCTTCATAGATGCATAATCGTTTGTTATTACACATACCAGAGTCTTCCCTTGCAATGTTTCCATAAACAGAGGTGTTACGTTGCCAACAACTTTTGGAACAACAACATCCAATAAAACTCTTCTTCTTTCTTTCGCCAATCTTCTTCTCTCTTCTGCCAAGGCCATAGCTGCTGTTCACGTTGCTGGTCATTCCCTCTCCTACGAGGTCGCCACACCACCAGCAACTTGGTTCATCATCTTCAACATCCTCTTTGCTGCGATTCTGCGAAGCTACCACCATTCTTTCATCCGTTCGGCGCCTCCTGCATCACATCATTGGTGCTACTGCCTGCGCCGTACCACCACCATGGTTCAATACCTACTTCCTTCTTTCTTTCTTTCATAACCCGGTCTCAGCCGTTGCTTTCTCTTCGCCGTTCTTCTCCCTTCCATGTCCAGCACTCTCTCTTTTACAACCTTGTTCCACCACCGTTTGGCTAATGCCGACTAAGCTATTGTTTCCGTTCACTGTCTTGTTTTTATGCTTCTCCCCTTAGCATTGTTAGCATCCCCATTCCCCTCTGCTTTTGTTGGTGTCGGTGAAGTCTAGACAGGATGATCAGGGCTCTATTATATGAATGTTCAGATCTCTGTAATTGGATGATCATTTGTTTATGTTTGAATGGTCATTTGCTTTTATTTTATTTAAATGATCCATTGATTGTATTTAGATGATCATTTCGCTTATTTATGATAGATGATCATTTATTTATTACCTTCCAAAATATTATTGTCTAGTTATTATTGTTAAAAAAGATATTGGTTCCCAATACTTTTCCTTTTCCTAAACTATTCCAACAACCACTTATATGTTTGCTCCGTCTTGTCAGATACAAGCGCCGGAGCAAATACTATGGTCTGGTTGTGATGATTAACCCCAGAAAAAATGACCAATGGACACATGTGTTTGTTCTTGCCATAAATTGCATCAAATGCTAGGACATCCAGTCCCCAGAAAGTTTTAAGCCTAGTTGGCTACAGTTATCCGACTAGGATTGGTGTACTAGACGCCCATCACTGTCCGACATGTGTCTCATAAACAGGTCGGAACTTTCCTTTTGTTCGGCATCGTGACCATGCCCCCTTGGAGAATTAAAATGGAGAAGTAGGAACACAATTACAACACAAGAGAATTAACGTGGAAACCCAAAAAAAGGGAAAAAAACCACGGTCGTTGTCAAACGACAACCAAGAAAATATTATGTAAATGATTACACTCCAATATTTTCTACTCTGGCACCAAATACTCCCACAATGTCTTGATGACTACAACCTCTATACTCTTACAAAAGAAAACTTTAAAGTAGAAGAAGGAATTTAAAATTTATACAATGCGTATTTATTTGGTACACTTAAAGCACTCAACTTAAGCCTTTATTTATAATATAAAGGCACACCCACACTTCTTACAACAAGCGATATGAGACTTCTAATACACATTATTTTCAACCAAACCCAACACCTCTAACATCTGCTCCAACAACACAAGACATGATCGAGCATCATCGTCAGTTAGCTTCCTTTCTTTGTCTATTTGATTATACATATCTCTTTTGAGAAACGGTACATTTTCAAAACACTAGCACTATGGACAAATGATGCATAAATCTATGGTGTTTTTAATTCCTACTTTCAGCATCATGTTCATTTGTTCAATGGAAAGCATAATTTACCGTCCTGTGCCCAAGCAACATGAAGGTAAACGTATCTGCAACCATGTGGTGGTTGGGAGCTTCTTGGAAATATGACACGATCCATCTACCTGTATCCTTGTGTAACTTCACACGTATCTCAGCCTCATATACATCTACCTGTTTCGGGCTTTGGCTCCCTTCTCCTAGGCTTACAATGGAAATCTGATTTCATCACCCGTAACCCTTGCCGAAAGCATACAAATAATTGCTGGGTTGGCTCCTTATACACGTTCTTCCTCAGCCAGTTCCAATAGGCCGAGAACTCGTTCATCATTGCGTATAGATTATAGAATAAGAATGCAGCCTTTCGATCGGGAAAGTAGAGTGCCCTGATCTGATCACCAATAATATGCTTCAAGTCAACGGACCCAAGTACTGCGACATCATCAACGCCTCGTTCTTCCCAATTTTTAAAAAAAGAAAAATGATTGACATCATCAACACCTTTCTATCAGGGTTTTTAGTTTTTTTGAAATTCGGATCCCTTATATTTCGCTCATTCCCCTTTTATCTCATGCGTTAGTTCAAAATCAAATCTGTTTTATTCTCCCATTCATGTTTCACTCACATTTTGACCGCCGTCTTCACTCCTGCATTTTCATGATCAGTATATCTTCGTTTTGGTTGTTCATGATTAATTGAGGATGGATTGTATTAAGCAATCGTTAGTTCTGATGCCTCTTCTCTATCGTTAAGAAGAAGAGAAGGATTAGCAGTAGCAAGAAGAAGAAGAGGCGAAGGAGTAGCAGCAGCAGTAGCAGGAAGAAGGAGGAAGAGGAAGAAGAAGATGGAGTACATTTGAGTGGTAACTTTTAATAATGTGAAAATCCGTTTCTGTTTCTGAAAATCCAATTCAGTTTTTAATGTGAAAACCCGTTTCTACTTTCATTTAAAATCCGTTTCTATTTTCATGAAAATCTAATTCAGCTTTTATATGAAAATCTGTTTATGTTTTCATGAAAATTCAATTCTTTTTTAATGCAGAATCTGTTTCTTTTTTCATTAAAAATCCGTTTCTGTTTTTGTGAAAAATCTGATTCATGTTTTAATTCAAAATATGTTTCTACTTGTCTTCACAATCCGTTTCTATTTTTTTAGAAGATTCCAATTCAATTTTTCATCATCAACAACAACAATACCAACAACACCAACAACGTAAATAATGGAGGAAAAGGTTGAGGAGGAGGAAGAAGAGGAGGAAGAAGAGAAAGAAGAAGAGGAAGAAGAAGAAGACGACAATGACGACGACGACAATGATGGCGGCAGCAACGCCGACGACGACAATAATGGTGGCTGCAGTAACGATGGCAAAGGCAAAGCAAGAAGAAGGAGGAGGAGGCGCTGCAGAATAATAATAATAATAATAATAATAATAATAATAATAATAATTTTGGGGGAGAGTGAACGCGCGTGTGAAGGTGAGAGTGAGAAAAAAAACATGGTTGGACTTGGATTGAAGGTTCTAAGAGACTCAGAGAAGGGGGGTTGAATCTGAGTACACTTTTTGCACAAAGTTGAAGGTGAAGGCTTGCTGTTATAAATTATCTATAGAATAAATAGGAGATAATTTATGCTCTATTGCAAAACCAGCAGTAAACTAAGAAATGCAGAATGTAAAAGATGCCACAAGCATATATCCTGGTTCGGCTACTACCACTGCAGCCTACATCCAGTCTCCACCACAACCATGGTGGAATTCCACTATAATTTCAGAATTACATGCACCAATTCAATGAAATTAAAAACTGCCTAGACCTAGGACTTCAACTCAACATGAGTGCTAATCCAACTCACAAGGGGAACCTTCCTAGTTCACTCTCCACAACAAACATGTTGTATATCTAATGAAGAAGAAAAATAGTAATGACTTTTTTCTCAATATCTAAGCTCTTGCCTTTTCTCTCATGACTTTTGTTAATCCTCACTATAAGCCTTTTACCACCAGGATGAATACAAGAAACCTAAGTCTAAAACTGAAAAACAAGACATAATAGAAGAAGAAGACAGGATGCTCTCAATAGATGAAGGAGCTCTTTCTTTGTGTGTATTCTGCTTGCTCCATCCTTTGCCCAAGCACCCTTTAAATAGGCTGCCACCTTCTATTAATAATCTTATCTTTCCAATTTGAAATTTGGATAATTCTAACTGTTGCAAGGGAGAAAATCCAACTGCTCCAATTGCGCTGTTGCAGGAATTACAGTCAGGTAGTGGGAGGAGTTGTCCTTGTAGTACTGTGACTGATCTTGGCCATTCCTTCATTCTTTCTCACCAAGAAAGATCTTCACCCATTTGATTGGATTTAGCCTTGGATCCTCAAATATTGATGAAAGATGATTTCACTTTCTTTCCCTCCACTATGTGATATTGCAGCTCCCTTTTGTCTCCAAAATGACGTTGTGATGATCTGCAATAAGGGAAAAGAAAGACAGCAGCAAAGTGGGGCAACAAAATGGACTCTAACAATAATTCACATCTCACCAAAATTGGGTCTATTCTAGCTTACAATAATAATAACAAATAATGAATTTTTTTGTCATATAACATAATAACACAATTCAATTAGACTTAATGTTTTATCATCATCAACAATAAAAGGTTACAAACCCAACAGTTAGGATAATTGCTTTGATGTTTAGTAATATTGTTTAAAAAACCCTTGCCCAACAGTGTCCTATTCACGACAATATGTTTCATCTTTAGCTTCAGAACATTCCTTCCCAGGAAAGTACAGTTCATCTCCTTCACTTCACTCCATCTCATAGAGGCACTCGTCGTCTTCGGGGCTATCCACCTCCGAGATGAACCCCTTCGTCGTAGTGGTCCCCGGAGCATTCCAGCGATATATATTTCTGCCCCAACGGCGTTTGACTGACACATATATAAGAAACTTAACAGAAGCCCACACATCGAGTGTAATATCACAAACGAAAGGCAACAACTAATCAACAATTAAATATTAAACAATAATACCGACTTACCATGGAGGGTGTCTGCATAAAGAAGAAATGTTTGGCCGGATGCATCCACAAACAAGAACCCCGTTGTCCACCACAAAACTAGTCGTACCTATTCCGTTCAAATCCAAACAAATTGTAGCATGAAGCTACACCTAAGTTCCCCTGTTTTGCTGTATTTACTAAAGCACCATTGAGCTAAATTGTTTCCAACGGTGAAACACTAATTTGGGGAGTCAATGTTTCTTTTTACATTTTTTATTTAATAGTTTTATTTATTTGGTGAGTGTGAACTCTGTTCTTTCTTTTTTTTTTTTTTTCTGAAATAGAAATTATATAGGATACCAACTAACCCAAAGATCCAAAATAAGATGGTGTATTCAAAATAAAATTTTTGGATTACGGAAAAGTTTTGCAGTTTTTTTCAACATATTAGGAGTTATGTCATTTGAGCCTATGTCTAGACCACAAATGAACCTAATATCCATCTTTGCATAAAAATCCTCTCACATTACATATCAGGGGAGGAGACAACGGGAAATGGGGACGAGGCAAAAATTCTCGCGTGGTGAGAGATGGGGCGGGAGCGGAGAGAACCATTGAGGGGCAGAAACAAAAACCTGGGCAATGCTCAAAGTGAGGCCTCCAAAGCAAAAATATCAGGGGACACATGTCCTTGTTCAATTCGCTGAACGAGAATCTTGTAGTCAGGTGGGCACACCATAAAACTCACCCATGAAACGGAAGCAAATTAAAACGAGAATCTTGCAGTCAGGTGGGCACACCCATGAAACTCACCCAGATCCACTACTATAGGGTGTCTCCGCCACTTCCTTTCCCTCAAATTGAAATTATAAAGGGGCGGACAGAAGGATTCAATTCCATTGACTTTGGCTATGAGGCTTGTATAAAGTACATATTCTTTGATTTTTTGATTTTTATTATGTGTTTTATTATACTATTTTAGATTTTTTATTTTTAACTGATTAATGAAAATATTATATTTTAATATATGATTTTACTATGCATTTAATCATCTTAAAAGAAATACATTTTAAAGGATAATACGAAGTAATGCTAGTTAATGCTAGCATTACTCTTAATAGAATATCAATTAACAATCAACTAATAAAAAAAAAACATATCATATAAAATGGTGCAAAAATTGATTATCAGAATAGTAGAAGAATGATTACTTGAAATAAAAGAAGATAAATCATTTAAAATAATATAAAATATAAGTTAAATTATACATTAGGTTCCTATAATTTTGGTGAAATTGCAACTTTATATAGTTTAAAAATTTATAATTGAGTCTCTCATAAAAAATTGTAATTTAGTCTATATTCAAATTTGACATTAAAAAAAACGTTAAGTCATGTGTTATTACAATTGTATCCTCACTATCTTCTTCAATAGGCTTCTTCTTTTCGGATTTTAATCATATACCCTTTCCAAGTGAGTCTGCTAAAATCGTTAACTCACTCATTTTAAGTGAATGAAATTGCGATGTGAGAACACAGAGTGATGAAAGTGAAAAGTGAAGATGATTTCTTTTTTTGTGAATTTGTCAATTCGGGTATAACTTTCATCGCTTATGGAATGGAGTAATTTGGTCAATCACAATTTCATCTAATGCATAATATAAAATATACCAGAGAATATTCTGTTATATTAAATGTTTTTTGTACATCAAAGACTAAATTGCAACTTTTTTTTGATACAAGGACTTAATTACAAACTTTTAAATTATAGGGACCTGATTTTTATTTCATTGACATTATAGAAATCTAATGTATATAGTGGCGGAGGGCCATATATGTCAAGGGTGGCAATGGCCCCCCTAGCCCTTAATTTTTTCTTATAAATTATACGTAAATTTTAATATGGTCCCCCTAAAATTTTTATTTTAATCTTCTTCTAATGTAAAATTAAGTTTTGATCCCTCCTAACTATTTATTCTAGCTCCGCCGCTGAGTGCATAATTTAACTTAAAATATATTATTTGAAATAATAGATGATAAATTATTCAAAATATAGTACTAACTTGATAATGATGGTGAATAAAATTATTAATTTAAAAATATTAATTATCAATACTTTAATCTCTTTTTAAAATTTTAGGTGATCAAACATTTTTTTCTCTCTTAATTTGGCCTTATTTTTAAATCAACACTAGTACTAGTACTCTCTCCTTTTTTTACACTTAAAATGTTAGCAAAAAAATCTTTTAAATGAAATAAACCCTTAAATTAATAAAATAAAGAATAATTAACTATAATTAAATTTATAATTTTTATCGTGTGTAACATTTATTATCTTGATTATTCAATGGTAACTAGACTATTTTTTTCTTTCTATTTTACTAATAACTTATTTAGAAGAACTTGGTTCAACACGTAGCAAGAGTTGATCATCAACGTAACATAGCAAATATACGTAGCAGTAAGTGATGTATTACGTGAGTTGGTTAGCTTGGCGCCAAAGTTAGTTAGTCAGCTTACTCGATTTAGTTAGTTATACTGTTACACACTTATTAGGCTGTGTTTGATAAAATTTTTCGGAGGGGTGCTTGTACTTTTCGAAAGCATAAGCAACTCATTTTATGTTTGGTAAACTAAAAAACAACGTGCTTGTGTTTGTAGCTTTTAAAAAATAGGGATGTTTTTGAATTTAGGTGCTTTTCAAAGATGTATTGTGCTTATCAAAATTAAAAAGTCTAATATAATCCTATTTAATAATAAATATTCGTATTTATTATTACATTTATATCTATTATGATTATTTTAATTTTTTAAAGTCATTTTACCAAATATAATTGTTGTTGCTTGTGCTTATTAAAAACAATTTTATTTGATTTTATCAAACACACTTGCTACGACTTTTAAAAAGCTATCTTTTAAAAGATAACTTTCATAACCTATTTTTAAAAAGTAAAAACTTTACCAAACACAACCTTAATAAACTTACATTTTAATCTCACAACTCACAATCTCTCTCTTTCTCTCTCTCTCTCAATTGGGAAGTCACCTCAATCCAACACACAACGAACACTCAAATTTTTCTCTCTCTCTATTCTGTCCCAGGTTGCCGTTGCTTCTTGCTTCCTTCAATCTTCTTCATCCATCGAAATTCCAATACCTAATATATATGCGCGCTCTCACTTTGTTGCCACTGTTTTTTTCTCCCTTCTAATGTCTCTACCTCTCATCAAACCATGAATCATCACCCAACCTTTGATTATCTATTTTTTATTCATATACCAACACCAAGTAATAACCAACTCACGTAATAAATTTGATACTTAATAGATTCTAAATTTCTTTTTTCCCATAAGACAAATAATAAAAGAAAGAAAAAGTTGTGAAAAAAAATTTACATAAATCCAAAAAGAGATTTTTACCTAAAAGATATATTAAAGATATAACGAACTATACATGTGACTCCTCCATCCTTTTAATTTAAATTTTTGAAAAAAATAATATTATGACAATTATGTTAATTAGTTTTTTTGTCAATTATATATTTGAATAATTTAGTTAAACATGTTAAATTATTAAATGGATTTTCATATAAATAAATTTTAATTTTTAATTAAAATAAAACTCTCAAGAAGAAATGTCGGGGGAGATGTACGTACGTCACCATAATGTGATCATATTCAACTAGAGAAATTTTATATACACTATGAAAAAATGTAATTATTCTATCATATTAATTAATAATTATATATAAGATAATTCATAAAAAAATATATATATAATAAAATGAATAAATAAATAAATGATTTAAAATAATATGGAGAAAGTATTTTACATTTTATGAAAATTAATAGAATGTCTTTATAGATGATTGTGAACAAATACCTATAAACCTGCCCCTCAAAAAGCATTCTAAAAGGTTTTTGCAAAAGGTACTTTTTAGTCTTCATACATTATTAATTATAAAATAAATGTTTTAAAAGTTTAACTTGTTAATTTACTTCTAATAATATATTATTTTTTTATAAAAATAGTTTTTATTTAACCGATTAGTTAGAGTATAGTCATTCAAGTATTTTTTCATATTAGTTTAAACTTTTGAAAAAAGTGATTTCATAAGATAATATTAGAGCTTCTACTGAAGAAAAGTCTAAAAAATTTTGATTTTTAATTTTTATATATTGAAAAAGTTTTAGTATAATGCAAAATAAAATAGAAAAAAAGGTACGTGCAAATTTTATACACAAAAAATACTTTTATACGAGAAAATATGTTAGATACATAATTATTCGTATGTCTCATTTGATCAGCTTAAATTTTTAGGAAAAATGATTTCGAATGAATTTCTCTTAAAATAAATACCTATGTTGCATATATAAGTGAAACACCATTTATTGATTTTACACCAAGACTTCTATCCTATGAATTACGGACATTTCTATGAATTACCGTGCCGGCGTATCAGATATTTTACGGACACTTTACGTTATGTGATTTTAGCTAAACATGCTTTATTATTTGACGTGTCGCCGTGTCCCATATCGTATAGTATCCTACATCCGTGTCCGTATCCATACTTTATAGCTTCTATCCTACTATCCTTACTATATATAAACGTACCAATAGTTCATCATATCATCACATAGCAAATATTTATATACCTACACATTAGTCATTTCCTTTGAAATTGTTTTACAACAAGAAAAGGAACCTAACCAAAGTTTCACAATAATAACCCTATATATCTATCTAGCCCCAAATTTTCCAAATAATGGCCATGATGTTTTTCTATTCAGCAACAATAATTGTATCAACCTTCCTATTCCTATATGCTCTTCATCCTAGAAGATGTTGTCGAACACCTCTCTTGATAGATTGGCCAATCCTTGGCATGTTACCACAAGTCCTTTGCAATTTGTCCCAACTCCATGATTATGCAACAAATGTTTTGAGACAAAATGGTGGCACCGGTGAATTCATGGGACCATGGTTCACCAAAATGAACTATATGATCACTAGTGACCCCATCAATGTTAATCACATAATGAACAAAAGATTTGACAACTATGTCAAGGGCCCTAAGATGCACGAGATGTTCGAACCTTTCGGAGACGGTCTTGTCACCGCGGATTCCGACATGTGGAGATACAGAAGGTCTTTGGTTAAATCCTTGTTCCAGAAAAAGAGTTTCGAGACTATGGCCGAGAAAACCATTCAGCACAAGGTCCAGAAGAGCTTACTTCCGATATTTGATCATGCGTGTTTGCATGGAAAGGCTTTGGATCTTCAAGATGTGTTTAGTCGATTAGTGTTCGACGAGACATGCCTCATGGCTTTAGGATATGATCCTAATAGTCTCTCAATTGAATTTCCGTTCGTCGAAGCGGAGAAGGCTTTCGATGAAGTTGAGGAGTCCATATTATATAGGCACCTAGTGCCAAGAAGTGTTTGGAAGTTTCAAGAATGGTTTCAAATTGGTGAGGAGAAGAAGTTGACAAAAGCATGCAAGATTTTTGATCAATTTCTATATTCATGAATTGCAACAAAGCGCCAAGAGTTAACTACAAGCAAATGCAACGAAATTAGATGAATGTGAGGGACAAAAACGGAAAAATGGTGCATGATGATAAGTATCTACGAGATGCTACGTTCAATCTTTTTGCGGCCGGAAGTGGTCTTACATGATTTTTTTGGCTTGTCGCAACACACCCATTAGTGGAGGCCAAGATTCTTGAAGAAATCGAAGAAAATTTTGGAACCGTTGACACGGAAAAATGCGAAATTTTAGAGATAGAATATATCAAGAAACTAATTTATCTTCATGGTGCTATATGTGAAGGTTTGAGGCTATTTCCACCTATTCCTATTGAACGTAAGCAACCATTGAAATGTGATACACTTCCAAGTGGTCATCGTGTTAATCCAAATACCATTATTTTGTTGTTTACTTATGCAATTGGAAGATTCGAAGAGATATGGGGAAAAGATTGCTTGGAGTTCAAGCCAGAGAGATGAATTTTAGAAAAAGGAGAAATAATACATGTTCCATCTTATAAGTTTCTTAATTTTAATTCGGGTCCGAAATCATGCTTGGGGAAAGACGTGTCTTTACTTCAAATGAAAATAGTGGCGGCTGCTATTATACGCAACTATCATATACAAGTGGTGGAAAATCATCCTATTAGCCCGTCTCATTCGATTATGCTTCTTATAAAGCATGGCTTGAAGGTTGTGATGACAAAGAGAGAAGTTTAATTAATAATTTGATGCACCGATTTTAATTTCAAATGTGTTAGAAGGCTTACAAAATAATATATTATCTTGCATCTTTTATGTAATATGATGATTATTCGAATAAATGAGTTTACAATAATAGCCATGTTATCATTATTGTGCCTTAATATGTATTATTTATTTATGTAATAATTAATAAGGCCGTTCTTCATATATAAATCTCTTTTGATCACTTTAGATATAAATAATCTTTTCGTTTTTAGATTTTGTTCAGCCCCTCCCAAAAAAAAAAAAAAAATTCACATACTTAACAGAAGTTATATTTTTTTTATACGGATCGGAAAGCACTTCGAAGGAGAATTGATGAAGAAATACTCCCAAGTCATGAACTTGGGGGTTGGTGTGGAACGTTGTGATCTTGATGTGTTGCATTGTTAGGGATATATTTACAAATACACTCTAATAAAGAGATGCTCAAATTAATAATGTATCTAGAGGTAACTAAATAGGGTAAAAGGTAAGTGAGGGTATCCTATAAGAGAAAGCTGGTAGCTTTTCCTATCTATATTCATGAGTTTGTAGCTAGAAATGATCCAAAGTTTTGGTCAAGTTTTTTTTTACAAGCAGTTTTGGTTAATGGACAACCTCGTATTGGGCCGGGCCAACGTGACTAGGCCCAATGTTGTTTTCTTGGTCTAATTTTATTTTTTTGCTGTTTTATTTGATTGAAGACAAGGTTTCTCGTGGTCGGAGGCCTAGTTCCCAAATTATAAAGCTAAATTAGTGGCTAGGGCATTTATTCAAACTGCCAGTGTAGATTATAGATTATGATCAAGTGTTTTCTTCGGTTATTAAACCGGTTACTATTAGAATCATCTTAACTTAAGCTCTTTCAAAAGGTTGGAATATCAAATAATTTGATTTTTACAACGCCTTTTTAAATGACAGTTTTAAAGAAACTGTGTATATGACACAACCATAAGGATTTACGTATGGTAAACCAAATTTGATTTGTAAGCTAAATCAGGCTATCTATGGCCTAAAACAAGTCCCTAGACCTGATATCTAACTATTACGGCTACTTTACAAAATTTAGGATTCTAAGTAACTAAATCAAACACTTCTTTGTTTACTAGATTTACATTCAATTCCGTGATTTATGTTTTAATCTATGTTGACGATATGTTGGTTACAGGTGACAATAATGAAGAGATTAAAAATATTTTAAATAAAATACATTCTTCCTTTTTATTAAAAGATTTGGGAAAAATGAATCTTTTTTCTCGAAATTGAAGCAATTCATCACTTAGACAATTTAATTTCTCTAAATCAATCGTAGTACATACAAAATTTGCTCAATCGTGCAGGTATGCAAGAGAGCAAATCAGTATCTACTCAATGCTCAGTTCACAAAAACTAGTTTGCGAATACTGCAACCCCCTTTGAAAATCACACTTTATATTGTTCCATTGTGGGCGGGTTATAGTATGCAACTATTACACGTCCTGATATTACCTTTTCTGTTAATAGGCTAAGCCAGTTCATGGCAAAGCCATGTTTTGGAACATTGGCTTGCCGTTAAAAGAGTTTTACGATATTTATCAGCCACACAGAATGATCGACTAGAATTTCATAAAAGCAAGGAACTAAGATTTATCATTTTTGCAGATTCTGATTGGGCTAGTGATTCGAATGACATACGATCAACTACTGGATAGTGCATCTTCTTTGGTCCTAATCTGATCTCCTAGAAATGCTCCAAGCAACCAACAGTGAGTCGCAGCTCTACCGAGGCCGAGTATTGAGCACTGGCCGCTACTTTCACGGAGGTACATTGGCTTCCTAATCTCCTATTTGAGCTCTGACAACCCTGTGTGCATCCTCCGACTGTGTTTTGCGACAACCTCTGTGCTGTGCACCTCGCCTATAATCCTATCCTGCACAATCGGACGAAGCACTTCGAGTTATATATCTATTTCGTTCAAGAAAAGGTGATACAAGACAAAATAACAATCATACATATCCCTACAACTGAACAGATAGCTGATATACTTACAAAACCACTCCCAGTGTCGTCGTTCTGCAGATTCAAAGCAAAACTCCGGCTACTGTCGGATCCACCGTAGCCACCATCGTCTTCTACCTCACTCTGATAGTGCCTCCCACTGTCGCCTTAGCCAAAACCATCGTTGCTGAAGTGAAATCCATGGAAGTCATCATCTTCAACTTTGGCTTGACGTCGCCGTTAGAAGAACCTTCCGAAGCCGCCGTCGTCTTCTATTGCTCCTTCCAAAGCCGCCGCCGTCTGGACCGTTGTTCTTATTGTCGTCTATCGAAGTCAGATGAGCGTTCCACTTGCTATCTCTCTCCCGATCTGCACTTTGAGTCAGCGCCGCCACTTGAGTCGTTCTTCGATCTTATCGTCTCTCTCACGTTCGTCTTCCTCAAGATCGTCGGCGTCATGTGCTTTCTGGAAGACAAAGACATTCATTGATGGCATGGCTGAGGTTTCAGTCTTGTGTCGGCACAATGGTTTTGTGGGGGTGTTAGGTTAAGTGAGTGAAATTGTGAAGTGTGTATAACCCTAGTGTGTGTGTTAGTATTGGGCCAGGTCACACATGAAATGTGGGCCTCTCTTATCAGATTATAAAAACTCTATTACAACAATAACAAATTGTCAATTCAAGGAGAATTCTTAGGTGGTGAAAATATCTAGTGATCCACTAAGATTTCAAGTGTTATTTTTAAAATAAAAAAATATAAGTATATATTAGAAATAACTACAGTCACTCATTTAGAATTTTTTTAAAGGACTACTAGATACTTTCACCACCATAGACAAAACTATCAATTCAATAATAGTTTTTCAGCTACAGAGAATTTTCTTTCTTTCTTCCTTCAATTCTTGTTATTTCAAGAAGAATACTGTTCTTCTTACATTAATTACTATTAAATTAAAATGCATGAAATTTGATGTATTTATAAATATCTAATTATAAATGTTATTTGCATGAAATTATTAATGTCAAATTAAATAAGATAATATTAAATTATACCTAGGTACCATTACTCCTCTTTATTAAAACATTGAAAAGATTGTATCGCTGTAAAACATTTATTGATTTTAAAAGACTTATATTCTAGATTCATATTCCCATGCAGATTTGAATGAGAATATAGAGCGGAAAAAAAATATGAGTCCCTTTTTTATTTTTTATTATAACGAATGAATGTGTATTCTAATTTCTATGTACATATTCAATAGGTGAGTTATAGGTTTATAGCCTATATGCAACCATAATAATATAGAATAATACTAGATAATTAATAAAAATTTAATTAATAATAATTAATAATTTAAATTGAATATTTTATTTTTTTAGATTTTACAGGTTCTGTTTTTAAAAAATTATTTATAGAGTTATATGTTTATTGATTTTCAAAAGTTTTTGATTATGTATTATAGAACGTCCTGTTTTTAATGTTTTATTTGGATGTTCTTTTTTAAAATTTTATTTGTTTGTTAATTTATTAATTAAAAAAAATATTAATTATTTATAATTTTCCATATAGTAAGTAGCTAACAGCTAACAGTTCTTACATCACATAGCAAATACACTTATACCTATAAGTAGTCATTTCCTTTGAAATTGTTTCACAAATTATTAAAAGGGTACGTAACTAAAGCTTTCCAAATGGCCGTGTTGTTTCTCTATATACCAACAATAATTGTATCAACCTTCCTATTCCTATATGTTCATCATAGTAGAAGAAATTCTTGTAGAACCCCTCTCTTGATAGATTGGCCAATCCTTGGCATGTTACCACAATTCCTTTGCAATTTGTGGCAATTCCACGATCATGCAACAAATGTTTTGACCCAAAAAGGTGGCACCGGTGAATTCATGGGACCATGGTTCACCAAAATGAACTATATCCTCACTTGTGATCCCTTAAATGTCCAACACTTAATGAGCAAAAACTTTGACAACTATGTCAGGGGCTCCAAGTTTCGCGAGATCTTCAAACCTTTTGGCGGCGGTTCTATCGCCACGGATTCTACCGAGACATGGAAATACAAAAGGGCCGCAATGCAGTCCTTCATGTGGAAAATGGCAAGTTATTGAAATAAACCAACATGAAACTAATATTACTCTAAATCAGAAAAAATGATTAAATTGCTATGTTTGTGTAATTCTATAGAATTCGTGGCACCCTATTATGTTTTCAAGTATCCGTGGCACACGGATTCTGTTTTTTTTATGTCACTTGCTAATTCACGGCACCCTGCCACGGATTCAGCCTTGTTTAACTAATAGGTACATGACAAAAATTATGTAAATTTTTATTTAACTAATAGGTATATTGCAATAATACATGACATGATAAATATTTTTTTTTGTTATATCTATTATGAATTTTATCCTTATATCATATATGTATCAACTAAAAAATACATTACATAATATATTTATTTTATGAGATTAATAAATTGTTATAACAATAGTGCTATGGAATCATTACATAATATTTTTAATATTGACTCCCAAAACTTTTTCTTGTTATAATCGTGTGATATTTTAGGTAACTTATACCAATATTCTATAGATAAGAAGGGTAAATCGAACTTGAGACTTAAATCAGTTAGAAATTGGTATGTCATATAAGTAATTTATCCTCTCATTTAATTTAGAGAGTTTGGATAGAACTCACCAATATTTTAAATACAAACTTGAGACTTAAAAATATTTTTTTATGACTGCTAGATGTAAGTATTACATGAACAATAACATATATTGTATTTATTAGGTAGTTGATTCATGTATGATATAAGGATAAAAATAATACAAAAAATATGATTTGTCATGTCATAGATCATTGTATATATACTAGTTAAATAATTAACAAATATTTATCAAAAATAAGATGTCATATAATTTTTTTTAAAAAAAAACTTGTCATATCCAAAACAAAAAGAAGCGATGTATTTATTGGATGGTTGATACATGTATCATATAAGGATAAAATTAGTAATAGGATGACATGGTAAATAATTTATTAATCTCATAAATTTATATTATGTAATGTATTTTTTAGTTGATACATATATGATATAAAGATAAAATTCATAATAGATATAGCAAAAAAAAAAATTATTTGTCATGTTATGGATTATTGCAATATACCTATTAGTTAAACAAAAAATTACATAACTTTTTTTAAGCAGAATCCGTGGTACTCTGCCATAGATTCTAGAAAATAAAAGAGGGTGCCACGGATTCTATATTATTTTTTTAAAACTAATACAAAGAATCCGTGGCACTCTGCCACAAATCCTAGAAAACATAATAGGGTGCCACGGATTCCATAGTAATGAAATGAAGCAATTTGATTATTTTTGTGATTTTAGTGTAATTTGATAATATTAGAATGAAAATGGATTATAATGATAACTTGCCCAGCGAAAAACGAGTTTCTAGAAGATGTCGGAGAAATCTATTCAAAAGAAGGTCCAAAGTGGCTTGCTTCCAATACTTGATTATGCATGTTTGCATGATCAAGTATTGGATCTTCAAGAAGTGTTTAGTCGACTAATGTTCGACGAGGTATCCATCATGATTTTAGGATATGATCCTAGAAGTCTCGCAATTGAATTTCCATTGGTGAAAGCTGAGAAGGCTTTCAAGGAAGTTATGGAGTCCATCTTCTATCGGAACATAGTCCCAATTTGGAAGTTTCAACAATGGCTCCAAATAACGAAAAGAAGTTGACGAAAGCGTGCAAAAAGTTTTTGACCAATTTCTATATTCACACATTGTAGAAAAGCGCCAAGAGTTAATAATAAGCAAATGCAACAAAAGGAGTGATGACTCCTTGCTGAGTAGTGAGAGAATGATGATGACTGACCAAAATGGCAAAATGGTGTATGATGATGATAAGTTTATAAGAGATTTTGCATTCAATCTTTATGCGGCCGGAAGAGATACCATAACTTCGGGTCTTACATGGTTTTTTTGGCTTGTTGCAACACATCCATCAGTGGAGGCCAAAATTCTTGTAGAACTCGAAGAAAATTTTGGCACTGTTGACGGGAAGAAACACCAAGTTTTAGGGATTGAGGATGTGAAGAAGCTAATTTACCTACATGGTGCTCTATGTGAAAGTTTGAGGCTATTTCCTCCTATTTCCTAGTGGTCATGGTGTTAATCCGAATACCAATATTTTGTTGTTTACTTATGCAATAGGAATGTTTGAAGAGGCATGTGAAAAAGATTGCTTGGAGTTCAAACCAGAAAGATGGATTTCAGATAAAGGAGAAATAAAGCAAGTTTCATTTTATAAGTTTTTTAGTTTTAATGCAGGTCCTAGAATATGTATGGGGAAAGATTTGTCTCTTTTTCAAATGAAAATAGTGGTAGCTGCTATTTTGCGCAACTATCATATACAAGTGGTGGAAAATCATCCTATTGCCCCACCTCACTCTGTTTTGCTTCTTATGAAGCATGGCTTGAAGGTTATGATAACAGGAAGACAAGTTTAATAATTTGATTTAACGAGTCTAAATATCAAAGGAAATAATTTGGTAGCCATAAGTTGTTAATATTTCGGACCATACAACTATTATATATGTACTCCTATATGTTTTGAATTTTAACTTCTTTCAGTATTTTTATGTATCATTTTAAAAATGACGTGACACATTAAACATGAAAATATATGAATGAATACATAGACATCTTAATTTATTCATGTATATTATGTTGTCACACATGTGTGCGCATATATAAAAATAAACATTACTGATATAAGTAGTATTAGAATAATAGGCTCTTGTTCCGTCCACCATCTTCACTCTTAAGAATTAGAATAATAGGAATCACTTTTTCATCTTTCATTCTTGTTCCGTCCACCATCTTCACTCTTAAGAATACTCACATTCTAATGAGTGAATTTATTTTAAATGTTTATTCTAATACGATGACTACTTATAATGCATATTAATCATAAAAGACCATGCAGAATATATATATAGGGTAAATTATGGTTTTGTTTTGGATATTGGGCTCGCCTAGCCCAAGTCCATAGCGAACCTCTCTTACATCGGTCCAAAGCTGACAAACGGCCCAAATCCTCTTTAGATCCTAAAAATGGGGCTACAACATTAATCATTGGATCCACACGAGATAAGATCATATCTGCATCGATTTCGTACGGATTTACTCCCTAAATAATAGGAACCATCACGGGTATATAAAGAGGAGATCAGCTCTCCTCCAGGTACGTCTTCTAAACCCTACCCAATTGCTCTGTTTCCGAAGGCTTCCAAATCCTTATTTGGCGACCCTTCCTCTACACGCTATCATTCATTCATATTAACCTCCAGCCTTTTTTCTTAGCACCTCCGGTTACTCCGGAAGTCCCAAAACCCCTTGAAGGTACATTCTGTATAGGTTTATATCCTCAACGTTTTTGAAAATTTTCAAAAATACTCTTAACATTTAATTTGATTCAATTTTATCCTCAACGTTTAAAATTAGTTTCAATTTTATGGTAAAGTATGGTTTATATCTTCAACGTTTTTGAAAATTTTCAGAAATACCCTTAACGTTTAATTTAATTCAATTTTATCTTCAACGTTTAAAATTAGTTTCAATTTTACCCTTTAAAATAATTTTTTAATAGTCAACCTCTAGTCAAAATATTTTTACCAATTTTACCCTTTGTGTACTTCATCATCTTCTTCGCCATCCCCAATTTAGTGAACTATCACCTCACCATCCCAAACACCACCACCCATGTCTAAACCCCTAATCTTTTAATTGAAAAAGTAATTAATAAGAGAAATTATTTGTTCAAATATTAGTGGGACACTTAGCCCACATGCATCTGCATGATCACGTTATTACCTGCATTTCTTTGGGTGTATCGATCGAAGGGTTTGGAAATTAAAACTCAACCTAATAAAATTTTTGGAGAGTTAGGCCTGTGATACATCATGGTGACTGAGACAATTAAATCTCAACCAGAAATATTATGTTAACTTGTTAAGTTATTCTAAAATTTTGACATGTATATATTCTATAGCTAGCTAGTGTTTAGTCCAGTCCATTGTCTAAAAAAAATAGACGAATCAAAAATATTCATTAAATGATAAAAACTCAATAATAAAATAATTTATTTATTCAATTAGATTAATTTTAATAAATTTTAAACACTAAATTATAAATTTTTTATTTTACTTTTAGATGTAATTATTATTTTCGAGTTTTAGACATTTCTTTTTATTAAAAATTCACTGATTTATTAGCTACTATTGGATGAAAATTATTCTTGGTACTCTCTTTACTTTTCTTTGTTAATATCATATACCTGCATGATCCCCTTATTACTATACTTTGAATGTATCGATCGAAATGTGCATTAGATAGATGGTTACTCAAAACGATAAGTGTAACAACATTAATTCATTTATAAATGCTAGGTAACCAATAAAAAATCAGTCAATATCATCCAACAATTTTAATTGGATGTTCTATTTCTTTAGATTTCGGATGTTGTGTTTATAAGTTTCGGATGTTCTATTTCTTTTGATTGATTATTGGTTGCTTTAGCTTTCAAATGTTTTATTTCTTTTATTGTCGACGTTTTATAAATAATAGTTACGGATGTTCTATTTTTTGTTGGTTAAAAACATATTTGTTACCTATACTTTTCTATATCCTAGCTATGAATTTACCAATAGTGTTAGGTACTAATAAAAAATCGACAACATCAGTTAACAATATAAAAAAAAAATTTGACTAACTAATTAGTTTGGTTAATATCGACTAACTAATTGTTCGCTATACTAATCCTTTCCTGTATATATATCGTAGCAAGAGTTCATCATCACATAGCAAATATACGTACGTATACCAATAAGTCATTTCCTTTGAAGTTATTTCTCAAATAAAAAGCGTTACCAAGTTTCATATAAATGGCGACATCATTTCTCTATGCAGCAACAATAATTGTATCAACCCTCCTATTCCTTTATGTTGTTCATCGTCGTAGAATAAATTCTTGTATAACCCCTCTCGGAACAGATTGGCCAATCCTTGGCATGTTACCACAAGTCCTTTGCAATTTGTCCCAACTCCATGATTTTGTAACAGATGTTTTGAGAGAAAAAGGTGGCACCGGTGAATTCATGGGGCCATGGTTCACCAAATTGAACTACATGATCACTATTGACCCCATCAATGTTCATCACATTTTCAGCAAAAACTTTGACAACTATGTCAAGGGCCCTGAGTTTCGGGAGATGTTTTATCCTTTCGGAGACGGTTTCATCAATGTAGATTCTGAAAAATGGAAACACCAGAGGACCTTGCTCCATTCCTTGTTCCGGGAAAAGAGTTTCGAGGTGAGGGTGGAGATGATCACTCAAAATTTGATCCAGAATAGCTTGCTTCCGATACTTGACCATGCGTGTTTGGATGGGAAGGTTTTGGATCTTCAACAAGTGTTTAGTCGATTTATGTTCGAAGAGGCATGCCTCATGATTTTAGGATATGATCCTGATAATCTCTCAACTGAATTTCCGTTGGCCGAAGTTGAGACGGCTTTCGATGAAGTTATGGAGTCTCTGTTCTGTAGGAACTATGTTCCAAGAAGTGTTTGGAAGTTGCAAGAATGGCTTCAAATTGGTGAGGAGAAGAAGTTGACAAAAGCATGTAAACTTTTTGACCAATTTCTGTTTTCTTGCATTGCAAGAAAGCGCCAAGAGTTAATAATAAGCAAATGCAACAAAAGTAGTGATGATGGCTTGCTTAGTTCCATCATGATGAGTGATGAAAACGGTAGAAAAATGTTGCATGACGATAAATTTTTAAGAGATATTACTTTCAATCTTTTTTCGGCGGGAAGAGATGTCTTAGTTTCGAGTCTTACATGGTTCTTCTAGCTTGTTGCAACACACCCATTAGTGGAGGCCAACATTCTCGAAGAAATAAAAGAAAATTTCGGTGGTATTGACGGAGAGAAACACAAAATTTTAGGGATAAAAGACGTGAAGAAGCTAGTTTACCTACATGCTGCTCTATGTGAAGGTTTGAGAGATTATTTCCACCTGTTCCTATCAAACGTAAGCAACCATTGAAGCATGATACACTTCCGAGTGGTCATCATGTTAATCCAAATACCACTATTATGTTGTTTACTTATGCAATGGGAAGGTTTGAAGAGGTATGGGGAAAAGATTGCTCAGAGTTCAAGTCAGAGAGATGGATTTCGGATAAAGGAGAAATAGTGCACGTATCATCTTCTAAGTTTTTTAGTTTTAATGCAGGTCCTAGAACATGCTTGGGAAAGGATTTGTCTTTTTTTCAAATGAAAATAGTGGTGGCTACTATTTTGCGCAACTATCGTATACAAGTGGTGGAAAATCATTCTATTATCCCAGCTCACTCCATTATGCTTCTTATGAAGCATGGCCACAAGGTTAACATATCAAGAAGAAGACAAATTTAGTAATTTGAAGAACGAATCTTTATTTGTGAAGATTTTCAAAATAATATATATATTATGATGCATGGTTATGTAGTTTGGAGAAATGAATGTACACTAGCTATATGATGGAACTGCATTGTGAAAAAAAATATAGTACTAAGGTAATAAGCCTATGTATTTAATTTTATTTGAAGCTACACATGTATGGTACACATCATGGAATCTGAAAATAAAGATTTATATATATATAGACTATTGTTGGACCACTGTAGGGAGCAAAACTATCAAGGAGAGACTTTAGGGAGGAACTAAGTGAGGAAACACAAGATGAGAAGATACCACATCCAACTCAAAACCTTAAGGTGTCAAGTAAATAGGTCTCTCATTTTACAAACTACTCACTCCTCTTTGTTTCCTTCAATGTGGGAGTAACTTTAGTGTCACTCACACTTGAACCTTAACAATCTCCCCCTCAAGTGTGAGTCTCCACATTGAGCACATCTTCCCTAGTTCCTTCACCACATTTCGAGTATTCGTCCATCACACCGCCGCACACACTGCGGGACTCGCCACTCGAACCACTTTGTCGAGAAGATTTTCGATGCTTCTCATAAATACTCCTTAAAACCAGGCCGATCAACCATCGGCTTTGATACCACTTGTTAGGCCACTGTGGGGAACAAAACTGTCAATGAGAGACTTTAGGGAGGAACCAAGTGAAAGAACACAAGATAAGAAGACACCACATCCAACTCAAAACCTTAAGATATTAGTTCTGTTCATTCTCCGTCCTCCATTACGTTTGTGTAAAATTTAACTTAACAAAATCTTCAAACCGTCGTCTTGGTTCTTGAAATTGGAACTTGCAACGATCAAGAAAACGCCTGGGGCGGGGATTCAAATGCAATCATCAAATAAAAATAGAATATATATTTAAATTAGTCTCTAAAAAATTTTGAAGTGAATATTTTGATCCTAACAAAATTAATTATAAGATTAGTCTCAACGTTAATAGATGTCGAACACATTAGTCTCTAACAAATTAATTATTAGATTAATCCCCAACGTTAGTAGACGTCAGACACTTTAGTCATTCCTTCATCTTTTCTGTCAACCATTAACTGTTCGATTTGACGTGGCACGTAAATCTGCTTAGTCACACATTAGATGGACCAAACAATTTCAGGTGCCACGTCGAATCGGACCGTTAATGATTAAAGAAGAATATGAAAGAAGGACTAAAATGTCTCACTTCTACTAACCTTGGAAACTAATCTAATAACTAATTTTGTTAGGAATTAAAGTGTCTAATATCTACTAACGTTAGAGACTAATTTGAAAATTAATTTTGTTAGTGACAAATTTGGGTATATATTCACGGAACCAATATTAAGAAGTTAATTAGAGAGCCAATAATTAAGTTATTATCCAAATTTTATATGAATTATCATCCGTAACTCATATTGGCTCCCTATTGAAATATGTTAACTTCCTACTCTTTTTCATTCATAAAATTAAAATATTGCCTCTTGAGGTAGACGAAGAAAAAATCCATCGGGCATAAGCAAAAATTTAATTAACATAAATTCATGATCACTGTTTGTTAACACAGTGCTCACTCAGTTACCACAATTCCACGTACCAGCTAGAAAAGGAAGAAGGAAATTCATTATAGATAACTTTGAAAACACAGAGCTACTACTAATTTTACTTCTGTTACAAAATTATTTAGTAATAAAATTAGTAAATAATATAGAATAATAAAGTATGTTTATGTGACGACAAATAACAGGATGATTTAAGGGTTAAAAAATAATTTAATTTCTTCTATAAAATTAAATTGTGTAAGAGATTAAGTGGACAAGAAAAAAAATTGGACTTTGGTGGCTTGTCAATATTGTTCGAACACGAAACTCTTTATACACCGGTGAAATTATTTGTATAAAAAATTAATTTTGATGAATAGAAATTGAAATAATAAAGTATATTTTTATTTTAAATTTATTAAAAATTTTAAAAATATTTCTAAATTTTTAAAATGTTTAGCTTTGATGTTTTAAATATGTATTAATTATATTTAATCTTTTCGCTATGTTTTTATGGTTGAAACTCACGTGCAGTTGTATTTACATGAAATTGATATTCCAAAAGCGTTACATTGGATAAGTTAACATCTATGAAGCATGACACTTCGTTGAATTGGCATATCCACGTGTCGGACACGTTTTGGACACGACACTCATCTGACACATGTCGTGTCTTCTGTGTCCTCCCATCCGTGTCCTTAAAAAACAAAAAAAATATTTCTTCGGACACACTTGACACTCCAAAATATCATCACGTATCCACGTGTCCATCTTTATTCTTGATTTATATTCTTAAAATGAGTTTAAAAATAGTAAATATTACAATTTCTTAAAACTAAAAGTTATCTTAAATATTTTATATAATTAAAAAAGACATTAAAAATACTTAAAAGTAATATTTTAAATTTTAAAATAAATAAAATATCAAGATATTATTATAATTTTGTTAAAAATATATTATATTTTATATATATGTCGTGTCCCCGTGTCATATGAAAAATTGAGATCGGCGTGTCGCCGATAGTTCTTATCTATTAACTTTACGTAAAATCATCTGCATCTAAGTTGGTAATTTTTTATAGTTAAATTAATATTTTTCTAATTTTATCCCTCTAATTTTAATCCTAAAATATTCTAACCCAAAATTCAAATTTTCAAATAACTCCATTATTCAACCCTCTTCTAAGACCTAACTCCCCCACCGTTAACCCTACCACCACCTAACCTTACCACAATCACATTACCTCGCTCCACCAAAAAAGCAGAGGTGAATAATGGTGGAGTAGAAGCCAGGGCGAGTCGGAAAAAAAAAAAAACAAAGGCGATCATGATGGTGGTGATAGCTTTCTTTCCCTCTCTACCTCTGAATCTTTGGATATTTGTGGTGGAGAGGGGGCGGTGGCTGTGTGGTGGTGGTTGCGGTAAGGAAGGGTGGTGATGGTAGTTGAGAGGGGAGGCTGGTGACAGTGGCTGTAATTTGGGGTAAGTAGGGATGGTGGTGGGATTGTTTCAAAATTTAAATTAACCTAATCCAACTATCCCCGAAATCCTCCACTTCACATCTATGTATTAGTGTTGTGCATATCTGATTAAGTTTCAATCTAATGTAGTTATTTGTTGGTGTATCTCAAGAAGATATAATATACAGCGCGTTTATTTTATATTGTAAATACTCAGGTAAGGTTGCTTGTTAAATATTTTTTAATGAATTTACATGTTTGACTAAAATTTAATATAACGATTTTAAAATAACAACTTTATATGATGTTAACTGCACTTGAGTTATCACCATTTTATATATAGC
>JASCZI010241835.1:0-12720 GCA_036250425.1 Stylosanthes scabra | reverse complement strand
TCATGTATTGAATTCAGATCCTGATAAGAAATGAGCAGAATTTTGAATTAGCATGAGCAGAAGTCTGGTAACTCAATAATGTTCAATTCAAAATTAACGTAAATAAAACCACACCAAATCTGATTTACTGTGACCAGAATCATGAATTAAAACAGCTGAATTAAAATCATAACAAGTAATTAAAATCACTAACCTCCATTAATAAAACAGCTGAATTGAACACCAATCTCTTATCGTGAACTGAAAATGATCAACAATGAAATTCAATTCAATTAATAAACGACTAAGAAGAAGAAGAAGAAGAAGATGAAGAAAAATTACCAGAAGAAGAAGAATTGGAAGAAGAACGTAGATGATGCACAAACTCAACCCAGAATTGGAAGAAGAACGAAGATGTTGCAGAATCTCAACCTGAATTGAAGAATTGGAAGAAGAACACGCAGAATCTCAACCAGAATTGAAGAATTGAAAGAAGAACACGCAGAATCTCAACTAGAATTGAAGAATTGGAAGAAGAACATGATGATGCACGATGAATAGGAAAGATTCTCAAGCAGAATTGAAGAATTGGAAGAAGAACATGATGATGCACGATGAATAGGGGAGAATTACGAAGATGATACACGAAGATGAATAGGGAATTCAATTTGAAATTCCGTTGAAGGAGAGTGTGTGAGCTGTGAGGTTTTATGAGAGTGTGTAATAATGAGGTTTTGTGAGAATATGTAAGGTGAGGCGCGTGAATCACTCCATATTAAATCATGTGTATGTGTGTACATGTATACTATTTGATATATATATATATATATATATATTTGAATTATTGTACTGGTACGCATTGATTAGTTATGTAATGAAGTAGGCATCTTTATTTTATTAAATATCGTTATTTATGAACAACTATTTAATAATTATAATTTTTCAATAAATATATAGTCTTTTTTAAGAAAAATAACTGTTTTTTCAACGCAAATGTTTTAGATATATAACTGTTCAATAATCCTCATTACATGGATACAATGTTTCATAATATTCTTGTTCTTCTAGTGTTATATATTCTGGAAAGTCTACTTAATTGCTTCAATAATCCTTCATTACATGGATAGCTAGGCATGTTCACTTGTGGCTCTTCTCTGCATTTAAGATAAAGTTTCAATTAAACTTAGTTTGGCGATATCAAATTTTCTTGGTGTTTCTCTGATAGAACCACGCAGCGAAAGCGGCACAATTAACAACAAGCACACACAAGGGTTTTTAGCGTGGAAAACCTCCTCAATGTGAGAAGTAAAAATCATGGGTTGTCCAGACCAATGAAAACAACTCCACTATAATCAAATGAGGTATGAGAGAATCACAAAATATAGCACAACATGTGCATACAACCAGCCAAAGAACCAAAGTAACAAGAGTTACAAAATGAGATGAAGAAGATGCAAAATACCCAAAACAGGGGCTGCTGTTCGTGGCCAATTTCTCCCT
Source organism: Stylosanthes scabra (assembly GCA_036250425.1). Classification (NCBI taxonomy): domain Eukaryota; kingdom Viridiplantae; phylum Streptophyta; class Magnoliopsida; order Fabales; family Fabaceae; genus Stylosanthes; species Stylosanthes scabra. The sequence goes on along the minus strand of JASCZI010241835.1, from coordinate 11,241 downwards.
CCACAGAGCTTCCATCAAAATCTCCACCGTTTAAAATGAAGAACCAGATGAGGGAACGTGCTGTCCAAATTTCAAGCCGATCCAACGATAAACGAATGAGAAATAGACGATTTAAAATTCTGCTGCACAAGAAAAATGAAAATGGCTCTTCCTTCTTTCTTCTCTCTTTTTGGCTGCCACTACTCTCCAAAACCCTCAAAATCTGAAGTGTGGTTGCTAGTGGGTAGGGCTGCACACGGATCAAATCGGATCGGATATGGCCGATTTTTCGATCCAATCCGCACAAGTTTTATCGGATCGAATTGGATACGATATCCGCACTTTTGACCTTCGTACCCGATCCGATCCGAGCTAAAAAAATTAAAAAATAATAATGTTAAAATGTTAATCCCAATCTGTTCAAGCAATTAAGCAAACCAGAAAAATCAAATCAAAAAAGGGGAAAATTAAACAATTAGGGTTACAAAAATAACAATATTAAAATGTTAATCCAAATATGTTCAAGCAACTAAGCAAATCAGAAAAAGGAGGAAATTAAACAATTAGGGTTACAAAAATAACAATATTAAATTAGGGTTAGAAATAGATTTGGGTTAGAAAATTAAAGCACAACCTTACCATGACACTAACGGCAGCAACGCGCGAGGAGCAGCGACCACACGGAGGCGGCGGCTGCGGGAAGAAGTGCAGAACAGAGACGCAGATATGCTACCTCGAGCAGAAGTGAAAGAAAGAACAGGGCTTACGGCGACTCGGCGAGGCCACGAGGAAGGGTGACGAGCGGCGATGGCGACGTGACAAGCGGCGATGATCCACTACGAGTGGCGACAATGAAAGGGGGATTGATGACCAGCGACGATGAAGGATAATGGAGGAGGAGTGACGAGTGCGAACAGACGACCATCAACGGTGGGTGCTGGTTCTGGCGCCGGCTAAGGAAGACAAGGTGATGGTGATTGGGTGAAATTTGAAATTGGCGTGAATGGTGTTTACTCATGGTTCATCTTGAGAGAGAGACGAAGAGAGGCTATGTTTAAGACTTTCAAAGTCACAACTTAACCTAATATCATTTATATATTTTCATTATTTATATATTTATTTATTTATAATTATACATGCGGATCTGCGGATCGGATCCGCGGATACTTATAGAAAATCCGCAATCCGATCATTCACATGTGCGGATCGGATAAGATCCGCAAAATTCGGATCGGATTGCGGATTTTACCGCAGATATGTGGATCTTATTCGATCCATGATCACCTCTACTAGTGGGTGTAAGTGAGACACCCTAAAATGTATTGGGCTTGGGCCTCACTAGGAGAGAACCTAACCCAACATTCTCAAGCAATAAGATATATAAATATATATTTGTAAACTTGGAGAGGTGATGTTTCTTTCACTTTCATACTCAATCGTCGCACTCTCGGTTTACTTCAATGTTGATTTGAATAGGTTTTCGCACAAATTAATAGTGCTTTTATTTTCTTCGTCTTTACATTTTACAGCTGTAAAAATTAATTACCAATAAATTAAAAGCATGTAACTACTATTATTATTATTCTTTAAAATATATCAATTTATTTAAAGATGGTAACTTATGTACAGTTGACTTTATATAAATTTGTTATTTTAAAATGTCAGATTATATTTTGGTTAAACATATCAATTTATTTAAAAATGATTAACAAGTAACTTCACATGAAAATAACTATCTGAGTATCCACCTTATTTTAACCATGAATTATGTAAGAAAATCTACTCTTAATTAGTTAATATATATTAGTCAACTTTTTTACTTTTTAAGTTATCTTTTTAACTCTTATTTTTGGAAAACCTATTGTTTAGGATTTATGATTTTAAATTTAAAATTTAAAATTTTAAATTTAGAATAAAATTATATTTTTAAAAAATTAACGATATATATCAGTTGAAAAAGTAATTAATAAGAGAAATTATTTGTTCAAATATTAGTGAGACACTTAGCCCACATGTATCTCTGCTAGGGCCGTTAAAATGGGTCAAACTCGTTGGGCCAGCCCATTTATCCGTCTAAATTGATGGACTATTATCTTTAAGTCCGGATCGTTTAAAATTCAGATTTAAATGGCTTAGCCCGTTTATTTAATTTATTTTAAATTTTTTAAAAAAATAATATTTTTCTTATATTTTACCTCATTCGACCCGAAAACCCGATCTATCAACAAAAAATTTTATTTTTTAAAAGAATTTTTGGGTAAAAAAATTATTTTTTTGTCAAAGGTAATTTTTTAAATTAAAAATTAAAATTTTTATTTATTCGTATTTAAAAATAATTAATTAATTTTTTAGCATAATGTTTGGATGATTGATTCGAAAGAGATTTCAAAAAGGCTTGGTGTTTTGATTCTAAAATCGATGGAGTATTCTAGATGTTTTATTGTTATTAGTTTTTGAAGCTGTCATTTACCTTCTTTTTTTTTTCATTTGTGACTGTATCTTTTTGTACTCTTGTAGACTTTGTTCATTTTTTAACTTCTCCCCTATTCGGTCTTGGTGAGTGATTAATGATCGAAAAAAATAATTAATTAATTAAACAGGCCAATTCATTTACTTGTTGGACTGACCATAAATAAGTTGTGCTAGAAAAATTTTAACCCGAATAAAATTAAATTAAATGAGCCGAACCAAAATGGACCAAACCCGCATGTTTGACGGCCTCATCTATGCATGATCACGTTATTACCTGCATTTCTTTGGGTGTATCGAAGGGTTTGGAAATTAAAACTCAACCTATTAATAATTTTTTTGCCAGCTTGTAAGAGACGAAAATCTTTATGATTAATAAAATTTTTGGAGAGTTAGGCCAGTGATACATCATGGTGACTGAGAAAATTAAATCTCAACCAGAAATGTTATATCTAGTTATTCTAAAATTTTGACATGTATATATTCTATAGCTAGCTAGTGTTTAGTCCAGTCCATTGTCTAAAAAAATAGAGGATCGAATCGAAAATATTCATTAAATGATAAAAACTCAATAGTAAAATAATTTATTTATTCAATTAGATTAATCTTAATAAATTCTAAACACTACACACTAAATCATAAGTTTCTTATTTTACTTTTAGATGTATTTTTTCGAGTTTTAGATATTTCTTTTTTATTGAAAATTCACTGCTTTATTAGCTACTCTATTGGATGAAAATTATTGTTGGTTCTCTCTTTACTTTTCTTTGTTAATATATATGATATACCTGCATGATCCCCTTATTACTCACAACTATAATTGTAACAACATTAATTCATTTTACACTAAGACATATATCCTAGCTATGCTACGTATGAATTTACCAATAGTGTTAGGTACTAATAAAAAGTCGACAACGTCAGTTAATAATATATAAAAAAAAAATCGACTAACTAATTAGTTTGGCTATAACATCGACTAACTAATTGTTCGATGTATACTAATCCTTTCTGCACGATTGTTAAACTTTAGTTTTAACTTTTAAATTCTTACAAATTTACGAATTTAAGCGGTGAAATCGAGTTAACATAGCACTAAACTCGTACTACAATATACTCGGTTAAACTCTGATAAACTTGAATAAACTCGCTCAAACTTGCGAGTTTATGAGCGAGTCAACGAGTTTGAAATTTGATCCAATTTTACACAAAACAGAGTTGTGTGAAAGATTTTTTCTTAAGAGTTAGAGTTACAAAATTACTGACTTATACACACTCATTCATCTTTGAACCCAATTTATGTCTTGTGTGTTCTATGTTATTGTACTTATTATATAATTGATAATTATTATTTGAATATATTAAAATATTTATATAATTATTATATACACCACTAGTATAGCTTATTATGTATTTTAAAATAAAAATCGTTAATTTTGAATGTTTAAATTTGATATTATATATGATATATACTTATTTATATATAAGAGGTAAACTCGTACATGTTTACGAGTTAATTCACGAGTCGAGTTTAGGTCAGCTCTACGAGTTTACTTACGAGTTTCACAACCTTGCTTTCCTGTATATATATCGTAGCAAGAGTTCATCATCACATAGCAAATATAGGTACGTATACCAGTAAGTCATTTCCTTAGAAGTTGTTTCTCAAATAAAAAACTTAACCAAGTTTCATAATACTAAGTTACTAACCACAAAATTTTCTAAATGGCGATGTCATTTCTCTATGCAGCAACAATAATTGTATCAACCCTCCTATTCCTTTATGTTGTTCATCGTCATAGAATAAATTCTTGTAGAACCCCTCTCTCCATAGATTGGCCAATCCTTGGCATGTTACCACAAGTCCTTTGCAATTTGTCCCAACTCCATGATTTTGTAACAGATGTTTTGAGAGAAAAAGGTGGCACCGGTGAATTCATGGGGCCATGGTTCACCAACTTGAACTACATGGTCACTAGTGACCCCATCAATGTTCATCACATTTTCAGCAAAAACTTTGACAATTATGTCAAGGGCCCTGAGTTTCAAGAGATGTTTTACCCTTTCGGAGACGGTTTCATCAATGTAGATTCCGAAAAATGGAAGTACCAAAGGACCTTGCTCCATTCCTTGTTCCGGGAAAAGAGTTTCGAGGCGAGGACGGAGAAGATCACTCAAAAGTTGGTCCAGAATAGCTTGCTTCCGATACTTGATCATGCGTGTTTGGATGGAAAGGTTTTGGATCTTCAACAAGTTTTTAGTCGATTAATGTTTGAAGAGGCATGCCTCATGGTTTTAGGATATGATCCTGATAATCTCTCAACTGAATTTTCGTTGGCCAAAGTTGAGACGGCTTTCGATGAAGTTCAGGAGTCTCTGTTCTGTAGGCACTATGTGCCGAGAAGTGTTTGGAAGTTTCAAGAATGGCTTCAAATTGGTGAGGAGAAGAAGTTGACAAAAGCATGTAAACTTTTTGACCAATTTCTGTTTTCTTGCATCGCAAGAAAGCGCCAAGAGTTAATAATAAGCAAATGCAACGAAAGCAGTGATGATGGCTTGCTTAGTGCTATCATGATGAGTGGCGAAAACGGTAGAAAATTGTTGTATGAAGATAAATTTTTAAGAGATATTACTTTCAATCTTTTTGCGGCTGGAAGAGATACCTTAATTTCGAGTCTTATATGGTTCTTCTGGCTTATTGCAACACACCCATTAGTCGAGGCCAAGATTCTTGAGGAAATAGAAGAAAATTTCGGTGCTACTGATAGAGAGAAACGCAATATTTTAGGGATAAAAGACGTGAAGAAGCTAGTTTACCTACATGCCGCTCTATGTGAAGGTTTGAGATTATTTCCACCTGTTCCTATCGAACGTAAGCAACCATTGAAGCATGATACACTTCCAAGTGGTCATCATGTTAATCCAAATACCACTATTTTGTTGTTTATTTATGCAATGGGAAGGTTTGAAGAGGTATGGGGAAAAGATTGCTCAGAGTTCAAGCCAGAGAGATGGATTTCGAATAAAGGAGAAATAGTGCACGTATCATCTTCTAAGTTTTTTAGTTTTATTGCAGGTCCTAGAACATGCTTGGGAAAGGACTTGTCTTTTTTTCAAATGAAAATAGTGGTGGCTGCTATTTTGCGTAACTATCGTATACAAGTGGTGGAAAATCATCATGTTGCCCCAGCTCACTCGACTGTGCTTTTTATGAAGCATGGCCTCAGGGTTAACATTACAAGAAGACAAGTTTCTTAATTTGATTTATCATGCATGTTTGTGTAAAAGAAGAAAAGAAAAAGCACAAGTAAGGTAATAAGCCTTTGTGATAATTAATTCTATTTGAAGGTACATATGTATGGCACGGTACATCATGAAATCTGAAAAGTAAGATTCATGGCCCTCACATATATAGTGCCATGCATATATAGACTATGATATCAGTTCTGTTCATTCTCCGTCCCTGTGTGTAATTTAACTTAACAAATTCTTCAAACCATCGTCTTGGTTCTCGAAATTGGAACTTGCAACGATCAAGAAAAACCGACGGGGATTCAAATGCAATAATCAAATAAAAATAATTGGCTCTTGAGGTAGATGAAGAAAAAATCTGTCATGCATGAAGCCAAAATTTAATTAAGAGACTAGTCATGCTAGATAATTAATAAAAATTCAATCAACGTAAGTCAACAATTTAAATTGGATATTCTATTTTTTTATGTTTCGTATGTTCTATTTTTAAGTTTCGAATGTTTTATTTCTAAAAAATATAAAGTTGGCTGAGGTTGTTTTAGATTTCGGATGTTCTATAATTTCCATTGTAGAAATTTTATATATAGTATTTGGATGTTTTGTTTATTTGTTAGCTAATTTATTTGTTAAAAAATTATTATTAATTATACTTTTCCTTAATCGAAATTCATCATGATCACTGTTTGTTAACACATCAGTGCTAAGTTACCACAATTCCACGTACCAGCTAGAAAAGGAAGAAGGAAAGTCGTTATAGATAGATAACTTTGAAACCACAGAGCTATTGTTAATTTTACTTTCGTTACAAAATTATTTAGTAATAAAATTAGTAAATAATATAGAATAATAATATAAAGAATGTTTTATATGACAAATAACAGGATGATTTAAAGGTTAAAAAATAATTTAATTTCTTCTATAAAATTAAATTGTGGAAGAGATTAAGTGGACAAGAAAAAAATTGTACTTTGGTGGCTTGTCAATATTGTTCGAACACAAAACTCTTTATACATATGTGAAATTATTTGGATCAAAAATTAAATTTGATGAATAAAAATTAAAATAATAAATTATACTTTTATCTTTTAAATTTATTAAAAATTTTAAAAATGTTTAACTTTGATGTTTTAAATGTATATTGATTATATCTTTTCACTAACTTCTTTAATTTTTATGCTAGAGATCCACGCATAGTTGTATTCACGTGAAGTCGATAATCGAGAATCATTATACTCAGGTATAGTTAACTTCACATAAAGTTGCTTGTTAAAAGCATTAGGTAATTTGAAATATTTGATCAAATTGTTATTTAATAATAATAAAATATTAAGTTTACATAAAGTTAATTGCAAGTGAATTTTCACTTAAATTAATATCTTTTAATTTTATCCTTTTAATTTAAATAATGCTATCCACCCACCCTTTTTTCAGACACTACCTTTACATCTGTATAAAAATACAAGTATTATAGGGGACCACAAAAAATGAAAAGTAGTTAACACATTAATAAATGTATTTTATACAAGTATCAAATTAGTGTCTACTAAAAAAATGTGTGGATAACGGAACCGTTTTAGTCCTAAAATATTCTAACCCTAAATTCAAATTTCCAATTCACACCGTTCAACCCTCTTCTAGACCTAACTCCCCCCACCATTAACCCACCCACTACCACTACATTACCTCCATTAAAAAAGCAGAGGTGAAAAATGGTAGAGTAAATCCCAGGACGAATCGGAGAAAACAAACAAAAGCAATGGTGATGGTGGTGACCACTTTCTCTTCCCGTGATCTCCGAATCTTTGGATATTTGTGGTGGAGAGGGGGTTATGACCAGGGTCAGAGCTAGAGCAAACATTTAAGGGGTCAAAAAATGATTTTACAATAAAAAAGGATTAAAATGAAAATTTTAGGGACCAAATTTAAATTTAATCATAATTTATATCATCTATTTTAAAAAATTTTAGAAATTAATTTGGATATATATTTTTTTAAAATTTTAGGAGCCACTATTCCTTGGCACTGTGAGCCTCCGCCCCTGTCCTAATAGGAAAGAGAATCTTCATCATCTAGGGAAGTAACTGCAACAGCAACAAGCTTATCAATGGCAATTATAAATTTGGGATTAGAGAGTCTCGTGAGTATTGATGAGGGGATGGGTGGGCAGGGTTGTCTTAGTGGGCGGAGTCTCTTGAGTATTGATGAGTAATGGGTGGGTATGGTTTATTAGAATTGAGATTAAGTAAGCCTAACTCAACCCCAAAAGCTAGCTTATTAGGTGAGGATTGCCTCACACTTATATTCAATCAAGAGTTTATATCTTGGGTGGATATAAATGTGAGGCAATTCTCACCTCATGAGCTAACTTTTGGGATTGAGTTAAGCTTACATAATCTCAATTCTAATATGATATCAGAACCTATCCAGTCACATGTTGCTGGGCCACCCATCAGTTCATGTTCACGCTCTAGACAATCATACCTAGGCGTGACGAGGGTGTATTACAAGTCTTACATTTACGATGGATATGGACTCTTGGGTGAATATAAGCGTGAGACAATCTTCACCTCATAAACTATCTTTTGGGGTTGAATTAAGCCAACTTAATCTCAATTTTAATATGGTTCTTGTAGTGGGCTGGGTGGGGTTTGCTAACCTAACCTACCGTCCGATATAATAAACTTACAAGAACAATTGAATTTTTTTTTTTGGAAAATAAGAATATAAGATTAGTGAGTTAAATATCAGGTCGGTCCATCAAATTTGGAGCTATGATCAAATTGGCCCTCGAAATTCAAATGACATCAAATTGGTCTCCAACTTTATGATTATAACTCATATTGGTTCTTTTAAGATTTTCTATAAAAAAATATTGATATGATCGTTAATTATCTACACGGGACTATAATAAAACAAAGTCGTGATATGTTCATACCAATACAGTATCAAAATGACGTCCTTTAAAAGTGAAAAAAGTTAAAATTTATTTTTCAATATGTTATGTGAAATAAATTTTAACTTCATTCACCTTCAAATTACGTCATTTTGATATTATGTTGGCATGAACAGATCACGATATTGTTATATGAGAGTACAACACGGATAATTAATCACCATATCAATGTTTTTTTTACGAAAATCTATAAAAAAAACCAACTTAAATCATAACAGTAAAAATAAAGTTAATTTGATGCTATTTAAATTTCGATGGCCAATTTATTACCGAATGCCTTTTTTTTGGGGTTCTGATTAGTAATAGCTTGATAACGACCTTGCAACCACATGATTAATTGGGCCGAATACAGTGGCTGTAACCATCATCAATTGAAGGATATCTACTTTCCTAATTAAGCAAGTTCTTGGACCAATCAAAAATAAGAAGAAAAAGGGTCGGTGATTTAACACTTTAACAAGGGTTTTTATTAATGACATAAAAAAAAAGAATTTTTATTAGAAAAAATCAATACAAAGAACCGTTGCAAAAATTTAATTATCAAAAAAAATTGTTATATTAAAATTATTAAGCATGATTAATTTTTATAGAATAGTGATAGAAAATTCTAAATTATAAGTCTAATTATTTTCTTAATACTTAAAAAAATAAAAAATTTAAATATAAATATTATTTTTTTAAAATATTAAAAACGTAAAATATGTAAAACTTTTTTTAATTAGAAATTAGGATGATTATTAAGTTTATAAATTAATATTCCAAATCATTTTCCATTTCTACGATACCAATTTGGTTGTCTTTGGGCTTTTGTTTTACAGCTTTTGAACCAAATGTTAATCTGCTCTCTTGGTTTCGGTTTAATGTTAGTAAGAATCTCATTTTTTTTCCTACTACTCTTTAGTGAATTTGGCGAAATAGGAATAATAATAATATTTTTAATGGTAGTAATTCTTGGACCAAAGACAAGATATGTCTCTTATTAGACATGCTGCTTATGACTTTGCAAGATTTGGCAAAATGCAAGATTCCATAAACTCGATCTCTACTTTGGATAAATGGACTCCTTCCCCTTGAATGCTGTTAAAGTGAATTGTGATGATAATCTTTTAACGCATGACACAAAGGCAGGTTTTAGTTGTTTAATTTGGGATAGTAATAAGCAGTGGCTTATAGGTTGTTCTGCCTTTCTCATTGATGATTCTATTATGAGATGCGAGCTTTTTGCAATTTAGATGGTTTTTGTTTTGACTTTGAAAAATGCTATAGAAATGTGATTTATGATACAGATAATTTGGATGTCTTTTTAGTCACTCATAGCAGTAACTTAATCATGAATAAATAGACTAGAGATTTGCAATTGAAGATTTGAGACATTTTGCATCGTGATTGAATTGCTATTATTCAACTCATCAAATGAAAGCTAATTCGGTGGCAGATTTTTTGGCTAAGGATGCCGCTTAAAATCAATAGAATTATAGGAAGTGGCTTGCTCCTAGTCCTTCCATATTAGGTCTCATAAGGGAAGAGTAGTTATCTCCTATTCCTTAGTTTTTCTTTTGTGTCTATATAAACACAAAAGAAAAAAAAAATTTCTATAATACTTAAGAAGAAGGACTAATTTTTTTTTTTTATAAAAAAATATACTCTTAAATTTTTTTATTTATTCTTTTTTATAAATTTAATCTCTGATCTTTTTAATTATCTATTATACTTAAATTCTTATTGGTGCATTTTTATCTTTCATAATAATTTGTTATTACAATTTCCAATTTTTTATTAGTAAGTTTGCTAATTATTCATTTAAATTGTTTTTCATTGTTCTGATAAGATGTTTAATCGGTATGGTTTGAAATTTTTTTATTTGTGTCATTTATATTAAATCATTCAAAAGATTGCGAGTGAATTTCTCTAAAAATATCTTTAAAAAATTACTATAGAATGGTTGAAACAAATATAACATAAAACGAAACAAAGCCTGCAAATAAGTTATATCATCTAGAATAAATTATAAAAATATACTAATAAAAAATATATTTTAAAGTACAACAAATATCTATATACTTTTTTTTGACAATTTTTGGTATGATAGAGTGGTTCATAACGATTTTTTATATCATAAAAATCAAACATTTGAAAAATTTTATAGGTGACTTGGATATTGTTATTTGTGTTTTTGTTATTAGAGATAAATAATATTTGGGTTAAGCTTTTTTTAATATTGTCACTTATTTTTTATTATTAAAGATAGATAATATTTGCACAAAACTTTTACTTATGAAAAATTTTCTAATATAGATCAAATAAAATTATTAATTATAAAGTAAATTATATCACATTTATTTACCAAATACAATTTTTTGTTTAACTCTTTTCATAATGTTCGCAGAGTGCTAACCGAGGAAAATTAAACTAGGATGACCATATTGTTCTTGGTACAATTCACTCACACATACTGCTATACTACTTGGATTCTTTTTCCACTCTAGCAACAGCTAGCATTTGAACCTGGTGTCGTTGATTAGGAGGCATATATTTTGTAGCCAAGCCTCCAACCACATATATATATATATATATATATATATATATAT
>JASCZI010241834.1:67184-81175 GCA_036250425.1 Stylosanthes scabra | reverse complement strand
TGTTGAAGGACCACGACCGCCAAATTCAAGAGGCGGTTCGACGAGCTCGCCTAGACAAGGCGAAGATGAGGAAACTTCAAGCTGAAGGCAACCAGATAACCAATTCATTATTCGTTTCTGGGCGTTGATGAGAGTTGTAGAGCTTGATGCTGCAAAAGCATCATTTATGAATACTTGATTCTTTTTTTATTTTTTTTCTCCCCCCCCTCTCCCTCTCTTTTGCCTGTACAGCGACCCCTCGCAAAATGCCACCTGTCGGCTGTCGCCGTGTTAGGTAACTCAATAGCTTAGGAATCTTCCCTCCCTCAACTTTATCAGATCATCATCACAATACAACTGTAATTTCTAATATATGTCATTCTTATGTTATCAGCCTTAAGCTGTTAGAATAGTGGGAAGAACATGTTCCTTTCTCCTCTTGTTAACTTTATGATGATACAGTAATTATCACTGGGAAGAAGATGATTATGATGATGATGACTCTGCATGTGCAATGTTCATTCTCTTCTTCTTGTCATTCTATTAAGATGCTTCACTATATCATAACTTGTGGGACCTGTTTTCTTATGTGGTAGTAATTGAATACTAGTAGTGTTTAGAAGATTTTATTTTGACATGAAATTATATTAGTTTTTTTTCAGTTTTTGTTCTTGACAAGTGTTACCAAATATATGTCCCTTGATTCACACCGATCTTGATCTTGATTGGTGAGAAAATTAAAAATCTTGTCCAACTGGAGAAGAATTATTGGTATAGAAGCATCTACACTAATGTGATAATGATAGGACACACATATATATTGATTTGTATTGTAAATTTTTGTTAAATATAAGGGCACAAATATATATAAACCAACATGTTTTGTATTTAAACTTGTCAAAGCTATTTGAAAAATATATTTTGTTTATTATTTTTAAAGTAAATATTCAATTCCGGCCCTGATTATTTTTAATTTAGACAATAATATTTCTAATATTTGAAAACCTTAAATTGGCATTTAGCCATTTAAAAAATAGGACAAATAGACCTTTAAAATTAATTTGGAATTTTCGGATCACCAGAGACTAAATTGAGTGTTTTCTCTTATTTTTATCAAGATATAAACGAACATAATACATTAGCGTGGGATGAGATTCTTTGAAAAATTAAATTAGTTAACTAGTTTTTTTTTTTTTTGGTATTAATTAGTTAACTAGTTATCACCACTATTTAACTCATTGTTGAAAATTAACAATCAGGTTACATTCTTTCATTTTTAACGAATTTAACAACATTCTGACTTTCAAATATTCTTTTTAGTTGTGAGTTGTGACACATTTTTTCAAAATAAAATTCGAACATTCAACATTTCTTTTTTTGGGTTTACTTTTCAACATTTTCTTAAATGGACGAATAAGTTGACTACTAAGATAATGGTTTGTTTGGCCGTAGGATTTCAAGCGTGGATGAATCTGGACAAGAGTTTCGCAAACAAACAAAGCATAGCTTGTGTTCTACTTTTGGTTGTAGAAATCCCCTAAGTCCTAACACAAACAAACTAAAAATAAAAGGGTACTTTTTTGAAAAATAAGAAGAGGGGGGAAAAAAGAAAGAAAGAAGAGCAAAATCTGAATATTTTAGAGGGATTAAAACGAGAATTACAGGCAAGAAAAAGGGGATAAACATAATAGTAAAGGAAAATAGGTTGATTAGATAGGAAACTTACTGCTGAGGGAAAAAAAATGAATTTTGAGGGGGGAAAAAGGTAAAACAAACGAACCACAGCTAAAAAGGAGAGTCTCACGATAAATTTTTGGAAAAGGGTTAAAATTAATTTTGTAATAAAATGATATTAAAATAAAAAATTTATAAAAACTGAACTAAAATTTGTATATAATTTATAAGAAAAAAAATAAAAATTTGACCATTTGGGCTTTGGGGGCCAATTGTTTCCTTCGTTACCATGAGGCTCCATCATATGATAGTGTTGTAGACTTGTATACCATAATAAATCTACTGTTCAATCAAAAAACAATATCTACTATAAAAGTAGGGAAATATCATGTTTTTCTTAAATAAAATTGTTACGTATACAATTCATTTTAAAAGCAATACGTGAAAACTATATCAAAAATTCAAAAAATAAAATATTTTAACCTTGTTATATGACTTATATCAAATTCATAATACATCCTATCTTATTTTATTATATTTGTCACGTATATTTACTGAAAAAATTGTTTATAAAAAAATTCATATGCAATTAATTTCATATCAAGTTAGTTGTCGAGGATTATTGAATGATTTAACTTATTTAATTAAATTATCATCTTATAGTTTTAAACTATTAATATATAAAGTCAACTGCATATGAGTTTTTATAATTTTTTATATATAAAAATCTTCTATAATATTAGGTATACACTTATTTTATCTAACTAAGTACAATCAAGCAATTTATTTAGTCACAAAAAAAAATCAAGCAATTTATTTTTATGTCAAATAGAATATCATTTCGATGTCAATAATTCTACATAACCAATAATCAAGCAATTTATTTCTATGATCTTCTATTTGACATAAAAGTAAATTAATAATTCTACATAACCAAACATTTTAACCAACCAAATTTAACTAAGTTCTTTTCTTCCAAACGCTTTTCACGTTAAGTATGTTTTCAACGTTCAGAGGAGGAGGAGGAGGAGAAGGAGGAGGAGGAGGAAAAAAAATACAACCACAACCACGATGACAGCAACATCAAGGAGGAGGAAGAGTAGAGAGACAACGACAACAGTGATGCTGATGATGGCATTGGCAATGGAGGAGAAGAAGACAATGACAACCACAATGACAACAGTGTGGAGGAGGAAGAGGAGGAGGAGGATGAGACGACGATGACTACGACGATGATGGCGATGACAATGGAGAAGAAGAGGAAAAAGAGATAACAAATGAAGAAAAAGAATGATAACACAATGAAGAATAAGGAGTATGAGAGGAGGAAGAAGAGAAAGAACACAACAGAGAAGGAGGAGGAGAAGAAGAAGAAGATGATGAAGAATTAAAAAAGAAGAAATTTGTTTCTTTTATTTAACAAATCTGATTTCGTTTTTAAAAGAAATCTGGTTCTTTTTTCGTAGTAAAATACATTTTATTGAAAAAGATGATGAAGAAGAAAAAATTCGTTTCTTTTATTCAACAAACCCGGTTCTGTTTTTAAAACAAATTCGATTCTGTTTGTAATGAAATGCAATTCATTGAAGAAGAAGATGAAGAATAATAAAAGAAATCTGTTTATTTTATTTAACAAATTTAGTTATGTTTTTATAATGAAATGCAATTCATTAAAGATGATGATGAAGAAGAAGAAAAGTGAAATATGTTTCTTTTATTTAAAAAATTTGATTTTGTTTTTATAAGAAATTCAGTTATTCTTTTTGTAATGAAATGCAATTTATTAAAGAAGATGATGAAAATGAAGAAGAAGAAGAGAAGAAATTTGTTTCTTTTGTTCAAAAAATTTGGTTCTGTTTTCATACGAAATCCGGTTCTATTTTTGTAATTAAATGTAACAACGGAAATCTGGTTCTAAATTTATAACAAATTCAGTTATGTTTTTATAAAAAATTCAATTTTGTTTCAAGAAGAAGAAATAGAAGATCATCAACAGCAGCGGCAACAACAACAACAACAACATAACAGTGGATCAGAGGAGGAAGAGGAGGAAGAAAAAGAAGAAGATTACGACGATTGTGGCGGCAACAACGTTGAAGGCGGAAGTAACGATGGCGGCGACAACGACGACAACAATGGCGATGGCGAAGTCGCAGGTTGAAAAAGGAGGAAGAGGAGAACGAGGAGTTGCAAAGAAACTTGAAATAAGAAATGCGCGTGTTTTCAAATTTTGGGAGTGTTAGGAATTGTGCGTGTAATGCATGCGCTAGGCGAAAGTTGGGAAAAAGACTTGGTTGGGACTTGATTGGTAAAATAGATGTACAAGTAGTGGTATTGAAAATAAATAACTTGATTAGACAAATTTATTGAAAAAATCTTAACAAAGAAAAAAAGAAAAAGAGTGCACCACCAAAATCGCTTATAAAATTTACAAATACCGACAAAAATGACCATCATTTTTGATAATAACAAAAATATTACTCAATTATTTAAGAATTTGATAAAAATACATTTTTATCACATGTCAAACATAACAAAAATATTCAAAATTTAACATTTTGTGATGATTTTAAATAATTGAGGGGCATTTTTATTGTTAATAAAATTTAAGGTCATTTTTTCGATTTTGAAAATTTTAGAGGCGATTTTGGTGATTAACTAAAAAAATCAAAATTGTCTTTATCGAGTGACTTCATGTTAAATTTGTATCGGATGGATCAACTAGTTATATGCATAATTATAATTTCGGTGAGATTAGTAACAATCAAACATAAAACATTGTCTATAGGGTATCATGAACTATACTTACAAGAGATACATTCTTACATTTCATAATATTTTTTTTAGATTGTTCGGAGACTCGACCCAAACAGGGAGGAGACTGGAAACACACCTCATCCCCTTCGGCATAGCCATCAAGGACAAGAGTGATCCAACAGTACAAAATAGCGAACACAATACAATAGAAACTAATCTTTAATACAACAAACAAAATTATGCTCTAATCACACTCCTTGTTGTTTCGCATTCTTTCTTCTCTAATTCCCTGCATCAAACACTTCTTAGTTTGGCACTTCTTTAGACAAACCATTTGCACCAGCTTCCTACTTCACCAATGGCCATTTGCTCCCACTGTTTATAGCATCTATACTGATCTTTCTGTAGAAAATCAACCTCAACCAAATCAAATAATTTTATAAGATTAAACGCCTTATTCCTTTGGAATTTTTTATCCCACGCCACCTGTTTTTCACCACCAAACCAACGTTTCAGGAGATTACTATGACGGTATAACCTATCATAACAACATCCTCCTCAACCAAGTTTACTTCCTCAATGATAAATTGTAAGGCGGATTCAAACCCAATCAGCATAGCATCAATTTCATCTGAGCAATTAGCAAAATCGCCTCGCAAGCAGCAGACTACATCCAATTTGTTCGTTAGGTATCCACCCACTAAGAATCCACTCCTTTCTTGACAGAATTTTACACAGTTCCACCAATACCACTCCCTTCTAATTACATGTTAACACTGTATATTAGTACTATGTTGTATTTGTACTCTATTAGACTCCCAACTCTTGACAAGTGCTTTGACTATCTCCCAACTATTCTCAGGACTGATTTCTTTTCCTTAAAAAATTTTAACATTCCTACATCTCCAAATTACTCAAACTATTGCAAAAAACAAATTCCTCCACCGATACCTTTTGGATCTACTAGTGCTCTGTGACATTCAATTCTCAAACTACTCCTTTGTATTATTTGGTTCAACCCAACACACATTACTCCATTTACAGCAGACATTCCATAATTTAGATGCAAAGGGGCAATGAAAGAAGAAATGAGGAGTATTTTCACCTTCAGAACCGCAGAGGATGCAATTTCCTTCCCTTTGTTGGATGATGTTCCTTCTGATTAGCTTGTCTTTAGTTGATAGGCCATCATTGATAACAAACCAAATCAGAAGTTTGAACCTCGGGAGTATTTTTCCACTCCAAACATCATCATACATCTTCTTCTCGGCAGGAACTCCGCACATTTTGCCAGTAGTCACCTGATAAATCCATATTATTACGTTAATTTTGTGTGAAAAAGGATGGATTTTATCAACTTAGTTTACACTTATCCTTGTGATTTGAGGCTTATGTGAATTTTCTCCTAATTGATCTTTAAATGTGAAAAACATGTTTTTTTTAATCCTTTAATTGTCAAATTTAATTCATTTTTATTCCACTCGATGCTGTGATGCGTTTGTGCAATGTATTTCAGATTTAGGAGGCATTGATGGTTTAAAAGGAATGAATGAAACATGTAAAGTTGGAGAAATTCATGAAGACTAAAGAAAAATGAAAGTTGTCAAAGCTGCAGAGGTGTGTACACACCATTATTGTGTACACATCTTGACCAGCATATGCCACACGTAATGGATCACATGCCATACTTAATGGATCACATGGGCCACGTTTTTGGGCTCCAAAAAGGTCTCAAGCATCAGATTTTGAAGCATTTTAATGAGGAGATTCAAGAGAGAAACATAAGGAGAGTTTAGGGTAGTGGAATGTTATGTTGTTTTAGGTTTTCTAGAGAGAGAAGGCCTCCCCTCTCTCTAGAATTAGGGTTAGGTTTATTTAGTTTAAATTAGGTTTAGTTTAATTTTTTTTTATATCTTGCAAGAATCATTTTTACTTTGATCTTCTCTTAATTCTCTTCTAGTTATATTTTCATTTTCACACACTTGTTACTTTGTTGCATTGAATGCTTGGATTTTTATCTTTTAATTTGATGTTAATGAATAATTTCACTTATAGGTATTAGTTATTTATGATTCTTCTTGTTGATTTCTTGATTGTTGCAAATTTGGTGATTAGTAGAGATAGATTTTAGCTCATTCCAAGTTATAATTGAATATGCCCACCATGTGTTTGATAAAATGTTTAGTGTAGTTTTAGAGTAGTTTTACACTTGGCTTGGGGTTGGGAAATTAGGTGATCTTGAGTCACTAATGTCCAATATTGATTGATGATTTAGAGTTGTTAATTAATCTTGTTTTCATTGACTCTAGTCTTTTAATAATGCTAAGTTGATTAGGATTTGTGATTGGGGTTAATTCTTAATTAATCTTGTTTTCACTAACGCTAATCTTTTAGATTAGTAAGTTGACTAGGACTTATGAATTAAGATTAGTTATGCCTACTTGACATTCTTCAATGCTTAGAGGTTGACTAAGTGGGATTAATTCTTCATAATTGTCATGCTTGTGGTTAATGACAAGGATAGTGATCCTTAATCCTCAATCCCAGCCAAGATAGCTTTGGTACTTGCATTAAATCTCAATTTTTGTTTTCTTTAGTTGTCAATCATGCTTAATTTAGTTGATAATTAGTTTTATTGTGATATTGATTACTTATTTCTTGATTCTCTTTTAATTGTTCACAAAACCCCCATTTCCCCATCAATCAATCTAATTGCAACCTCCACGAGAGATGACTCGGGCCCAAACTCCCGGTTATTCAAATTTTCGAAGGTTTAAAGAATCTTCACCCTTTCTAAATTTGAGTGCGAGAGTTTGATGTTCGGAGTGTACTACAATGATACAAACTTGATTTTGAGGATTTAAACTCCGAATGCGAATTCTCGCGCGTCACCACCTCAACAAATGATTTCGTTTAGTATTTGCCGTCCGAGCTAAAGCTCCAAGTGATTGAATCTTTTACACCCGCAGATAACGAGACAGTATTCAACAGATATTGTAAGTCACCTAAAGCTACCCTCTCATAATCAAAGAACTCTCGTCTCCATTTCAATTCCCAAACCCAATTATGTGATCCCCAAAACCCACACTCATCAATGACACACTCTTTTTGCAGCGAGTTTGGGAACAGCCTTGGGAACCTCTCTTCAAGGGATTTGTCTCCTAGCCAATTGTTTTTCCAGAATCGAATTGACTTGCCATTACCAACACATGGGCGCCAACCTTCATAAGCTATTTCTTCATACAAACTGTTCTCCAATGGCAGTTTGATAATGTCGCTCCACGGACCATTACACAAGCTGCTTTTATGGGCATTAACAGGAGTGTTTCTCTCCACATCATAGCAAGAATCAACCACTTTCTTCCATAGTGCCTCTTCTTCGTCTGAGTGTCTCCACCACCACTTAAATAATAATGAAGCGTTTTTTATTGTCAAATCTCCAACACCTAACCCCCCATGCGACTTTGGCAGCTGAATAGTGCTCCACTTAATTGTTGGCATTCCCCTTTTTTCTTCAGTTCCTCCCCAGAAGAAATGAGATTGTATTGAAATGATCTTCTTACAAACTCCCTTTGGCATCTTGAAGAGGCCGAGATAGTACATCGGCAGGCTATTGACCACAGCCTTTATGATAACCAACCTACCAGCTTTTGAGAGGAGACTAGCCTTCCAACTGCTAAGTTTTCTTTCAATTTTTTCTATTAGAGGCTTCCACGTTTCCAGGCGCTTCGAATTAGCCCCCAAAGGAATGCCTAAATACCTCATTGGGAGAGCACCCACTTGACACCCCATTGCTCTCCTTAGTCTCTCCACTTCAGAGTCACTGCAATTCACTGGTATTATCACAGATTTGTCATAATTGATCTCCAAACCTGACATAATACTGAAGCACCTCAGAATTCTTTTGTAGTTCCTCAGGATTCTAGGACAAGGTGGGCAAAACAGAATAGTGTCATCCGTGAATTGTAGATGTGAGATAGACACATTCTGTTTTCCAATTACCAAGGCCTCCACCTCCTGTAATTTCAATAACCTTCTTTATGAGTCTATTTAATACTTCAGCCACCAACATGAACAAGAACGGGAATATCGGGTCACCTTGCCTCAACCCCCTTTCCAATTTAAAGGGCTTAGTTGGGACCCCATTAATCATCACAGATATCTCTGCTGTTTCAACCATTTCCTTCAACCAGTTGCACCAATTTTCCCCAAAGTTCATCTTCCTTAAAACTTGCTGCACGAAGCTCCACCTCACTTAATTATATGCTTTCCTGAAGTCCAACTTGACTAGTACTCCCTTCTTCTTAGCTTTCTTTAACCAAGAGACTATTTCGCAAACAATTAAGGCACCATCTAAAATTTGTCGCTGCTGTACAAATGCAGATTGCATGTCACCCACCAGTTTACTCATTAGCGGCCTCATTCTAGTCACCATTATTTTTGAAATTACCTTGTAGCAGCTACCCACCATACTTATTGGCCTCATATCCTTTATCTCCTTTCCGCCTCCTTGTTTAGGAGCAAGCGTCACCCAAGTTGTGTTTGAATCTGCCGGCAACTTGCCAGATAGGAAGAACTCCTTGACTCCTTCAGTAAACTCACGTCCAATGGTGTCCCAAGATTTCTTGATAAATCCAAGATTGAACCCGTCAGGCCCTGGAGATTTGCTTGACTCGCAAGACCACACCGCGTGCTTAATTTCCTCATCGAAAGGGACTGCCTCAATTTCTTTAGCTTCACCGGCACCAATCTTCTCAATCAGGGACTCATCAAAGTCAATTTCATAATATTTAAACTTCGTGTTTAGAAAAGAGATTGAGACTGAAAGACTGAGACTGAGATTAAATTAAGTTTGTTATTGTGTTTGGTTTAAAATTTAGTAAGAGATAGTGACTGTTAGATAAAAATTAAATTAAGTTGATAAAGGAAAAATAAAGGTTAATATTGGAAACTTTAATGTTGAGGGGAATATTTAAGTTTAAAAAAATTATTAAAGTTTCAATTTCAATCTCTAATTTTCAATTCTTCAATCCCTCTTAATTGAAGGTATTAAAAATACTGAAATTTTAAAAATTATTTTTCAACAAACATAATACTAAATTTTAATCTCTCAATTTCATTCGCAGTGGCTAAAACAAACGTTACCTTGAGTGTTTATGTTTTAACGACTAGTCATTCCACCACAAGGTGTTTTGTGATGATTTTAAAACCCCAACTAATCCTTTCGGTGATGATTTTAATGTGTAGCATATTAGCAATTACTAACAACAACTGGTATATATAACCGTTATAGCTTGGGAATAGGGAAAAAAAAGTGACACGGAGAGGTTCAAGGACTTTTCTATTAGAAATTTAATCCTACAAGTTTTACTGTTATAAATGCTTCAGTTATTAAAAACACACATAATAATTAATATATAAGTGATCACAAATTAATAAAGAGTAAAAGCCTTTCCCGGTTTACTATTTAGAAAAGAAAAATTAATATACTTGTTAATAAATGCTTATACATTGTCGGAAAAAAAATGCTCATACATAAAAACAAGGCATATCACTAATATGGCCACCTTTCTAGTAACTTCTAGATCCTTGATTACATATATAATCCCCACTATTCCGTTTGTGACCATTCTTCTCCCAACAAGGTAGAAGCATGCAAATGCAAGGAAAAATGCACATAAAAATTCAGATAAATACCAGCCACACTTGGGAAGATAATATTTTGATGACATATATATATATATATATATATTTATTTATTTATTTATTTATTATGTACATGAGGAAAAGATGGATGTCCTATACTCCTATTTGTGTGTGTTTGAGGTCCTACCAACCGACCCAAGGTCCCAAACTTTGGAGGGTAAGGAAAAGTCCAGAAATGAACAAAACAACAAGCCAATCACAACAAGCAGATGCATTTATTAGAACTCAAATAGGTTTGTTGCCAAAATCACTATTACTTCTCATCAATTCCTAATTTGTGGTCCAAATCACAATATGGAGCCCTTCTTGACTTCTTCTACCATTGTAAAATAAATAAATAAAATATTTATTTGCATTTCTAAATATCACCATTTGATATTCTAAAGTTTTTCAGTTATTTTTTTATTTAGTTACTATAAACTCAGGGTAAAAAATTCTTAATTAATAAAGAAACAAAATAGATGAACAATTTTCAATAATTTTTAGGGTTGATGATTAAAATAGTCTCCGAAAAATGAATCGATAGTCATATTTGTTCCCTGGAAAATTTTATCAGTTAAATTAATCCCTAAAAAATTTAAAAATTAATCATATTTGCACTTCTGTCACTCTATTAATAATTTTTGTCAACAATTATCAACATAGAACGTTAAGTGACATATCATGACCGTACTTTATTGTTCCCTTGCTCCTTGATAGCCATGCCAAAGGGGAATGGGGGTGGGTTCGACTTCTTCCTTATGGGGTCGAGCCTTTTGAACGACCGAAAAAAGTGACATATTAGGACCCTAAAAACGATGTTGTGTTGATTCATAAGAGTTGTTTGGACAAAAATAACCTTGTTTTATATTAAAATTATAAATGTAAAAGCTAAATAATTATCCTCATTATTCCAACAAAAATATGTTGTTTTTCCCCAAACAACTCTTATAATCAAGACGATATCATCTTTAGAGTGTTATTAATGTTTTATGTGGACAATCGTCAATAAAAATTGTTAATGAAATGACAAAATGACGAATATGATTAAATTTTAAATCTTTTAGTATTGACAAATTTGATTGATAAAATCTTTTAGGGACGAATTTGACTATCAACCTATCTTTCAGGAATTAATTTGATCATTAACTCATACTTTTTAAAATAAATCAAATATTTTTTTTTTCTGTTAGGAGAGACTTGAATACAAAACTTGTTACAATGGAAGAAACATTAATGTCATATAAATTATAACTTTTCGACAAATTAAATATAAATTGATGATTCAATAATAAGTTGCCAAAAAAACAAGTTAATAACACCCTAATAATCATCTTCAAAAATGCAAAACATGAGTGAGGGGAAAAGAAAAGAAGAAGTAAATCTCAAATAACACCCTAATATATTAGTATATCTTCTAGCTTTACAGAACTATGTTTCTCCCATTATTCAAAGTTTAATAATTACGCTAAAGAAGAAGACTGATTTTTTCCCCATTAATTTATCATCATAAAATTAATAATTATAAAACTAAATAAATAATCATCAAATAATTTGAATTGAGAAATTCGTATTCTATTAAAGAAAATTAATAGAGTGTCTTTTATTCAACAATGGTATATATATCCAATTGATTAACAACCACACACTCTAACTAGTAACTAATTAACCAATGATTGCTGCTTAAATTAAGAAGCACCTTTTCTAAAAGACGTGTATCCATCTAAGTTGCGGATTAAGAAATTAATAATTAAAAATTTAGAATAACTTCATCGTTGGACATTGCTCATCATCATCCTAAGTCTTACGTTCTAATTATATTAAATTAATTACACATATTTTAATATAACTTTTCTCTACGGTAACTTTAGGACTAATTTAATTTAATACATATCTAAATTTTATTTAATGATCTATCATTAATTAATAAATTATTACATACACAAATCAAAATTGGAATTGTGAAAATTATATTAATAAACTAACTTATATTTTAAAAAGCATTTCAAATATTTCAGAATATATATAATCTAATAATTTTAATCATTAATTTTGATTATAAAATTATTTTAAAATATCTTTAAATTAAAATCAACGGTTATAATGATAGAATATCATATGCTCGGAAACACATAAATGTTTGTATATTTTAATATAGTTGTTTACCATCTCCAAAGACCAAACTTGCATTAATCAAACAAGATCCTATTCTAGCTAACTTTCCATAATCACATAGGCATAGTCCTTGTCAAATAAATTAATAAAACTTTTCCACTTTAGGAAATGTCATGCTTTTTATCCATAATAAAGAAAGAGGCTCATTATTTTAATGCCTCCTTGTTCTTTAAAATTTATTTTAATGATCACAACATGTTTTAAAATTCCAAATATGGCCCCACAAGTTATTAATTTTACTCTCTTCTCTCTCTTCTCTCATTGAACCTCGTTGAGGCCATGGTTGTGCCACGTCGTTTGTTTAGAACAACATGAAGATAACATAATAACACAGTAACAAAGAAGAAAAAAAAGATAAACAAGGTACAGAAGAAAGTTGAAACTATGACTAAGTATAAAAAAGTTGTTGGAGCTGTGTTTTATTTGAATTTTGAAACAATTTTTTTAAAAAATTTTTAATTAAAAAGTTGTGCTTTTTTTTTTTCTTTTTTAATATGATTTGCTTTGGTTAATATGTGGGTGTGGTGTTATTTGTTTTGTACTTTTCCTTGAGATTTTTCTTTTAATAATTTTTTAATTAATTGGGTTGCTTTTTTATATATTTGTTTTTCTGTTTTGATATTTGAGACCAAAAAAAAGAAAAAATTAGTTGGAATTTATGAGGCTGTGGAGAACCAGAACCAATGTGTGTGTTTCTCTGTGGAACTAGAAACCTTTTTGTTTGTGTGGTTCTGTTCTGAGGTTGGTCTAAGCTCAAACAGAAGATCCTCTCTTATGGTGAAAAACTGGTACTACTTCTCTTTCTCTCTTCTTCTTTCTCTCTAGCTGCTTCCTTTTGTCTCTGAATCTATCTGTTTGTCTTGTTACTCTAATGGGTGGTTGGAAATTCTGATCAATTTGGATAAAGATTGGTACCCTTTTGGAGGGTCTATGCTTGTTTGCTTTTAATTTTCTTTTTCCATTTTCTTGGAGTTGTCTCCTGAAGTTGATATACTTCTGTAGAGGGTTTAATTTATTTTTTGTTTGGTCTTCCTGAAATTTTATGATTTTCTCTATTAAAAAGAATTTACATTAGCTTTTAAGGTTTTTTTTAATTGCCTTTTATTTAAATGGGATAAGATTGCATGCTGGGAAATTTTGGTGAATTCTTTTGTGTGATAACTTGACATGAAGTTGTGATCTTGTTTGTTAAGTGCAGAAAAGCTGAGAGTTTGATCTTTCATGTTGAGTGCTGAAATGATTTTGAGTTGAAAATGGTGGTTGTGGAGCTGCAAGATTGTAAAACACTTTGGAGGGTTACTCTTTTTCTTGGATGTGTTGTTGTTCTTGGACTACATGCAACTCTAACTGGATAAAGATGGAAGGTTCTTCAGGTTCTGCTTGGCATAAATCTGATAGCTCGAGGACGTTGAATAGTTCCGGAGTCTCTGATAGGAACCAAAGGCATCGTTTTGCCCAAAGAAGTCGCTTATCCGGCGAGGCTTCGCATGATTCCAGCTTTAAAAAGGAAAGGGACAGGGTTCGTTTGGCACAAGGTGATCACAATACAAATCTGGGTGGGTTTTCGGGGTTTTGTGAGGACGAATTAGGGGCGGACCCTTTTGTTTGCTCTATAGAATGGGGTGATATTAGCCTGAGGCAATGGTTAGATAAGCCGGATCGAGCCGTAGATGTCTTTGAATGTTTGCACATATTTAGGCAAATAGTAGAAATTGTTAACC
>JASCZI010241834.1:48315-64804 GCA_036250425.1 Stylosanthes scabra | reverse complement strand
ACTAAACGTACTGCAGTCATCTATTGCATGTTTTATTATTTAATGCTGGGTGTATGATGAGTTGTTTCTCTCACCTGGGCTGTTACTGCAGGGAGTTAGTATCGGTACCATCAAGACGAAAGCGAACGTGTGCTGTGTTCAGTTCCCTCTCGATTCAGCTCGTTTCCTCGCATTTGGTTCGGCGGATCACCGGATATACTACTATGATCTTCGGAACATGAAAGTGCCGCTTTGTACATTGATTGGACATAGTAAGACTGTGAGCAACATCAAGTTTGTAGACAATGTAACACTTGCCTCTTCATCCACGGATAACACTCTTAAGCTTTGGGATTTGTCTACATGCGCGTCTCGCGTTATCGACTCGCCTGTTCAATCATTCACCGGTCACATGAATGTTAAGGTATGCTTATTGATAAGACTAACTATATTCGCCCATGTTGGTTTCATTTCATTGTAGTCACCCACATGGTCTCATGAACTTGTTAACTTATTAGAATATTATTTGAAGTTTTACGAGTTTCGATGACTCAAAACAAGAACCTTGTGATTTTGGGGAGCCTTCATCAAATCCATGTTTGGTTTTATTGGAAAAGAATTGTTCAAAATTAATTAATATGTTTATTTCCATGCAGACTCAAGCCCTTTTAATGTTTATTTCCCCAAAAAAAAAGATTTGTTGCCAATTTAGGAACTATCAAGGGATCATATTACTGATGCATCTTTCTTTCTTGCAGAACTTTGTGGGGTTATCAGTTTCCGACGGGTATATAGCCACCGGTTCAGAGACAAATGAGGTATTAAATATTTCCTTTTCAATCCCTTTTTGGGGTCAACAATGCTCAACTAGCATAAGTAGAGCCTTGTTAAAAGCCTCGCGTTCCATTTAATGGTGATGTGTTTTGGCTCATTCCATGAAGCAAAAGAAGTATACAAAAACATTTCTCTTTCGAATTGGTTTATGGTTTAGGGTTTATCGGTTTATGCAGTACTACTGAAAGTAAATCTTTTGTGTTGACTAGGTGTTCATATACCATAAGGCCTTTCCCATGCCAGCTTTATCATTCAAGTTTCAGAACACCGACCCTCTTTCCGGCCATGAAGTCGACGATGCCACACAATTTGTCTCCTCGGTATGTTGGCGCGGCCAGTCCAACACCCTACTCGCCGCGAATTCCACGGGGAATGTCAAGATTCTGGAGATGGTTTGAGTTTTGCATCATCCACTCAGCAAGCAAGCAAGATACAACAGAAGACTTGTTCGACAAGTAATTGCTACACATAGAGGAGTATACAGATTCCTTGTAAGTTGTAACATAACAAAATTTTTGCTTTAGATCATAGCGGAGAAGAAGTTAAAAAAAGGAGTGAGATGTCAAGATTGATCTCATTTTATGAAGGAAAGAAAAAAAATGTCATGTAGATAATTCTATATTGGAAATTTGAAAGGATAAAAAAGAAAAGGAAAAAAAAAGAATCTATATAAGATTTTATACTTTCCTGCATGAAAGCTACTCCATTTGTGTAGGATTCAATTTATTATATCTATAGATAAAATTCTGTCAGTTTGATGAGCTCATAGTATTGTAAGTTTTGATTCCTTTAATGTTTGCAATTTGCATAAAAGGGTTCTATAAATTGAGGGGTGGGGGTTATCTAATACATAATTTGGTTTGCTTCAATTTTAAAAATTAGGTTAAATGATCATAGGTCTCTGTAGATTTACTAAAGTTTTTTATTAGTACATTTTAAAGCTTTGTAATTTGCTATCTATACTAGATAAAAAAAAAAATTAAAATATATTAGGGTGAGTGTCGAATCAAGAACTTTTTCGATCATTCATCGTCACCAAAGAACCCCAACGGGAGGTGATTTCTGTCCTACAATGATTGTAAAGAAAATTTCAAGTTCTTTTACAAGACAAACATCAGAAACATAAAGGCATAAAGCCATAATCAACAGACCCAAATACACAATGACCTAACATATGCAGTAGCAAACATTATTTGGCCTTCAATGTCCTCCTTTCATTCAACTCCCAAATTCATTGAGTCAAGATATTCATTTGAAAATTTAACAGTTTTATTTATATAAAAGTCAATTTTATTTAATAATTTATAAATATTATATTTTTAAAAAATCTGCGGATAGAGTAGGATACTTGTGCGCTGAGGACAGCTAAGGTTAGGGTTAGCATATTTTAAATTTCTATGTAGGGTAAGGTTAAGTTTTAATGAAAAAATCAACTCGTTGGTAAAATGAGCCTAAACCCTAAACTACCCTATCCATTGCCACTCTATGTTGACCTAAAAAATAGAATATTCTAAGAGTAGTTTTTCGCATAAAGTAAACCAAAATGACCAAAAATAAAGTAAAACAACAAAAAATTATCAAAAGTTTATATATGAATTTCATTGATCATGATGCTGATAAAAGAATCTTGAATTGAAGTCTCTATAAAAACAATAAAGATCTACAAAAAGAAAGATGGCACTATCATGATGCCAATCTTTTGTTTCTGCATAAAAAGATCACAATGTGGGATTGAAATGCTTCCCAGCTACCTTATGAATAATGTACACCTTAACTCCCAACCTCTCACGAGTTATGTTGATAGTCATCTTAACCTTTTTGTCAATACATTCAATATCAATGTGTATTCAGAAACATTAATTTATGAACATGCCAAAAACACACCTCCATTTTTCTGATTCTTCCATCTCCAGCAAGATGAAAGTTCCCACTAGGATCTAGATACACTGAAACTTACCGGATTTAGCATTCAAAACTAACTGCGACACAAGGCGATTGAGCCTGTCGGCTCCCGGACCGGGTGTGAGTTTATATACATCCCCAACCTCAGTACAGTCTGGTTTTCCTGTGCACCAACCTCCCATTGTGAATAGTCCAGGACTCCTATTTAGTAATGTTTTGTCTATGAAATCGAGAGCAGGATCATCTGCAACGAATTTCCTTGCAAAGGCAGCGCCGCTGGCGATCATTTTGTCTGTGTCATTGATGGTTAGGACGTGGGGATGCTGCTTTGGAGGAATGTCCCACGAAATATAGTGCAAGTCACTGTTGACAACAGTTTTAATCATCTCCGGCGAGTTGCACGCAACAGTATGGAAGTAGCCTTCCGGGGAAGAAACGAAATTAGTGTAGTACATGAGAAGGATCCTTGGTAGATTGTCCCATCCCCAGATGACATATTCGACAAATTCGCGAGATAGAATCACCCATGCTGAACCTAAAATGTAGCAACAACAATTCAACAAAAATAAGTAGCTTACACAATTTATCTCTGGTTTCATTCTCTTTATTTGACTATTCTCCTCCAAATTATCATAAGTGAACCTTTAGAAAATGTGATCAATACTGAATAAATACAAGATGAAAAAGGAAGACTAACCAGTGAATAGTCTAAATGACGTTGGCAAATTTCTATTAGGAGTGACCCAGAATACTTCAGATTTGTTTAACTGGTAAAGCCCCGGATCAACGATTAAAGGCATTGCTCGTTTCTGCCTGCACAATGCGGTCCAATTCGATATCATGCATAAAAAGGAGGTTTAAACAAGGTAATTAAACTTGAGAGTTCACCTAACAAGTGAAAATTTGGTAAACTAGAATCATAAAACTCAACTCTTAAACTCGTAGGCCTAAACTAGATTGTTTTTGTCAGGGGGAAGGATAGAGAAGGAAAACTTACTCCTTCCATCGCAACCGACTTGTGTGCTCAATGAAGTTAAGATTCTTATCTAACTCCATGAAAGTATACAGAAGATCTGCAGAATCATACACCAGTATATTAGTATAACAATCATGGAGCAGACAAAGCTTAAGAATGCTAACAGAAACATTTCTTCTATAAGCCGAATGACTAACCATCTTGAGTCACAAGAGGGTAATCCGAAGCACTAAGATTAATAAACCAGTCCCAATCTTTGCTTCTCTTTAGGAGAATGGCACAAGCATGAAGGGTAGCAGCAACCATGGTTGGTCCTGTGTAAGTAATAATGTTGGACTTTTGAATGACGAAAACGTTTCCCCTCTCATTGAAGATGTGCTGCCTCTCAACTCTCAAAGTAAGCTCATTCCTTTCCTCTACCGGTGACTCGAGGTCCAAATGAAGAACATAGTGGTTTAGTGGATGGTAAACAGCATGAAGGGTCCTCCAAATCTTTTCCAAGTCGCCTTTCGAGCCGGCAATCAAATAGGCGAACCGGGGAATCACGGGACCAGAAGGAGCTGGAGCAGAGGCATCCTTTCTTTCCACGACATCCATGGTTTCGTTCGCTTGATGAGACGGGAGAAGGAAAAAGAGCGAATTCAGGGAGTGAATTGAAGATGCAACACCAAAGCTTGAGATGACAACAAGAAACAATATGCAGACAGCAGATGTTATTAGGAGAGGGAACAACCACTTCTTCTCTAAGTACAAGGACCCCATCATCTCTTTAATTAGAGCTTCAGGGATTCTTATTCAATTTCCATGAATCACTGACACATATAAAGTTTTCCCAATTCACCATCCATCATCATCAGCCACTAAAACATACATAATTGGAATCCTCTTAAATCTTCTCAGAACTCTCTTCCTTTGAATAGTGTCTGTTGAATGAATCAATCAATAACAAACATGAAACTCAAGAAATTCAGTATCCGTAACGTTACATGTTACATGTACCACTGTACATCTCCATACATCCCATTTATAACATGAAAAATGTAAACATGAGCACAGAAAAGTTCACAAACACACTTCGTGAATACAACATACGATACGTTATGTATACCACTATACCTCGACACAGAAATCAAAATAGAAGATGAGGGGTGAATGGAGATGTACAGTGATACACATAAATTAATTCATTCTGTTTATACATACCCTTTAGTGTGTGATCATTCAATAAGGGAACCGAATCATTTATTGACCAAACACCAAAGTATGTTACAAAAAGGAGCCAAAAAGAAGATGAGAATCTTTCTAAATCTGTTATTGAAATGAAAACATCATAATCTAGAAAAACGCAAGGATCGAAAAAACGTTTCTTTATTTGATAAACTGAAGATAAATTCATCTGGAAATAAAGAGGGGAAAAGTCAAAACGGGAAATGGAGAAAAACCCGGATCAAAAGTTCAAACTTTGATGAGCAATGACATTGAGAGAGTAGAAAAAATACTCAAGAGAATCGTGAAGGGTAAGTATGGTGCATGAGGAGCTGAAGGCTTATTAGCTCATGATCATGATCATTATCATTATTATATGATGATAATAAGATGAATTAATTAAGAATAACACAAAGTTTTTATTGGTTTTAACGAGAAAGCTAAGAGATGAAAGTGAATGGAGGAAGAGGGTGAACCTGTGTTGTGATTGAGACGGAGATGGTGAGAGTAAAGATTATGATTTATGAGTGATCTTGTAACTTTCTATCAAATAAAACAGAATCTGAGAAAGCAGTTTCCTTTGTTGTAATCTGATCTTCGTAACTTGTAACTTTCTTTGCTTCTCACTGTTTCATTCAACGTGTCACCCAAATTGTTTTTTTTCCTTCAAATTATTATTATTATTATTATTATTATTATTTAATAACTACGTTTTTTTTGGGTGACTATTTAATAACTACGTTTGCTCTTATATTTCTTCACGTTAATTAATTTAAGTAAAATAATGGAAGATGAAAATTAAGTTTGAAACATGGCCACTTGGGACAATGTTTTTTTATTGAGTAATGTTACGGAATCAATATTAGAGAACTAATAGGGAGCCAATGAGTGTAATTAGAAAAATAATATGTGGTAAAAGAAGAGAGAGAAAAGAAGTAAAAATCTATTGGCCAGGAAAATAATATGTGGTAAAAGAAGAGAGAGAAAAGAAGAAAAAAACATATTGGTCACTTATTGGCTAACAAATTATAGATTATCTAAACTTTCTCTTTTTTATTATCCGAGTATTCACGTTTTTTTTTTAGAGCCAATGAATCTGGCAGTAATGGTAAATGAATTATAGTAATAACTCGGACTACTTTTATTTTATTTGAATTTTATTTTATTTGAATGATAATATTTTTTAATTTTAGATAAAAATTTTTTTTAATTTTAAATAATAATTTAATTATTATTTTTTTAACAATTCTTTAATGTTAATTTCGTAGCGTTAAAAAAACATTAACACAAAATTTGAATAATACTAAAAAAAAAAGTAACCACATTAGATATCCAAATGTAAAAAAACAGAAAAATAAATAAAAATATTTATCTAATATATGCTTTAAAACTAATGTTATAATTTGAAAATCTTTTATTTAAAATATAAAAAATTAAATTTTAAATGTACTTTTTATGTATTTATTATAATAAAAATTTTCAAAAAATTAAACTTAAATAAATTCTAACATGTGTTCTAACTAACTGACCCTATATTATAATTAAAAAGGATTTGATTTTAAATTTTAAGAGTTACAAAAGTTTATATAGATATATACAACAAGATATTTTAGCAAAAAAAATGTGCAACAATCCTTCTCTTCACATTCCATAGATACAGGTAATATTATATGTACAATTCTTTAGTCCAATTAAATTGGTCTAATTTCAATTAAAAAAAATTATTATTAAAAATGTATAACATATTATACAACTTAGTTAGTTGTATTCAAATATGATAGATAAAAAAAAGTATTATTATATAAGATATTTAAATATAAAATTAATTTTATTTTTATAAAAGAATTTTTTTAAAAATGACTAAAAAATATTTTTTTATAAAAAACTCACGCTAAACTTAGTTGACAAGCGGATAATTTTTGTTAGAAAGCTGACCAGCGGATATTGGATGGTTAAACCTTAATTACCTTTTTAAAAATCATATGTTTGGTTTAATTTCATTTGAAAGAAGTAAATTGCTTTCAGCCTTTCACTAGAGCATATTAATTAAAAATAGGTTTAAAACAACTATTTTTGTTTGTTTATGAAAAAATATTTTCAATAATGATATACTCTAATGATCAGAAAGACCATATAAAACGATCTAAGGATGGTTTGTGTTTGATTGTTCAAGTAAATATAGAACTAAATTACTATTAATATTTTATTTCAAAAGTTTCCAAAATATCGTTTTTATCCCAAATATTTGGAATAAATTCTAAAAATGTTTATAACATTTAAAACATCATATTTTTTACTTAACGTTTTAAAATCTTATCAATCTTATCCTATCATAAAGCAATACTAAAAAATACTAATAAAGACATGCATGTAGATGGTAGTTCACAATACTAAAATATTTTTGTTACTCAAAATTAAATAATTTCAAATCGGAAATAAACATTGTTGTCGCTCAAGATTTGGAGAGTTCGAATCCGAAGGTAACAACTTAGACTTTGATAAGGGTTGATTAGCGTCAGAGACATAAGGTGTCAAGTAGTCTGAGTTGGATCAAACCCCAAGATCAAATTGTCTAGGAGGTGTGGTGTTACTCGAAGTTTAGCAATTTCGAATCAGAAGTTCTAATCCGATGGTGAATCAGGTTTTGATAACGAACCTCAGCATCTAAGGTATGAGCTGTTGGGAAATGCATGCAGGGTCATGCTTCGAAATCAAGCTATTATTAGGCAGAGTGTCGAAAGCTGCCTCTATGTCAAAAATATGTTTTATCGGGAAGATTGTGTCAAAGTGTTGAGGTTGCGTTTGAAGAAATAGTTATTGAAGCTAAGTTCGTGATCAAAGTGGTAATGTTGTTTCAGAATACAAGTCCAAAAGGGTTTAGTTTGAGAAGAGTATTTCGAAGAAGGTACAAGCAGAAGATAGTTACAGAAAAAAGTTATCTACATAGCGTTTTATTATTGGTTGAGTTGATCTATAAATAAAGAAGTAGTCTTTTGAATCAAAAGTTAAAATCTTCACATCAAAATATACTTAACCAATTTCATATCTTAGCGATTTATTGATATTATCACAAGTTATACTCTTTTCGCATTTCCTTTCTGTTAAGTTTACATTACAAGTTCTTTATTTTATTGTGATTTAGAATTTATGTACTTTAAATTTTAAGTGGTTCTTCTACTCTCATTTTCACTTCTATTATCTGAGTATGAATATTTTTAGGAAATCTGTTATCATTAATATTGTCCATGATAAAATTTGAAATATTTTTGCCAACTTTTAAAAACTTTAAAAATAATATGGGTCATTTTTATTGAGGCGTTAATATTTTTGCCTTGTCAGAATTTGGGGAAAAAATGGTTTGATTTTACTATTGAGTATTGAGGCTTTCTTGTAACATTACAAGTGTACATCATGACAAAATGGAAGCAATTATTATAACATTGGGTGCCATTCATATTATTTTCTTTCAGCTTTGTTTCCTACCCAATTCCACTGTTCATAATTCAATTTCAAGCCATTAAGGAAAAAGCCAAAAAATGTAGTTATCAAAACTTCATATACAACGAACCAATTTAATAAGTGAAATGGTTAGCTTATTTTTTTTTAAAATAAATGTTAAGAATTTAAATATTGCTTTGCAATAGTAATTTATTGGTTAATAATAATTTATTTTTTCTTTAATTGTTTCTATCAAATTTTTTTAGTTACGTTTTTATTATTCTATTTTTCTTAATAGATTTTATGTGAAGAAAAAAATAAGACAAATTAAACTTTTTATAATTTGTTCTATTTTATATTTTATTTATTTACATAACAAAATAAAAATATTAATTTTATATTTCTATTTTTTTAAAATAATTTTCAGGGTCCTTTCTTATTTTCTTCTCAAAACTAATTGTATTCTAGATATGATATGAGTTTGTCCCATCAACTAAAGTGATGAGTATATGGGAGTAATTGTCAATTACCTTTATGAATAATGAATTCCTTTAATTTATACTAGAGATTAGACTTTTTACTTAAATATATTTTTTATCTAACTATTTAAGATAGCAATGGTGACCTTAAACTAAATTTTTCAATGAACTCAGTCGTTTTTAAATGAGTCATTAATTTGACGTGAATAGCAAATAAAAGATTAATGTTAGGTTACTTAACTTGAATAGTTATATAAAAATTATAAACATAAAAAATTACAACAAAATAGGGTTAATATTCAAATTAGTTCTCGAAAGATATCGCTTTATTTAAATGGGTCCCAAAAAATTTTGTTAATCATATTAGTCTTTAAAAGATATAATTCTTAGTTAAATTGATCTTTTTATAAATTAAATGACACATGTCATAAAATGATTGGTTGATATATAACATGTCATCCAATCATTTCATAACACGTGACATTTAAAAATAATGTGTTAACATCTAATTAATAGAAGTGCTAATTTTTTTGAATATATATATTTTTAGGAACTAATATGATTAATAAAATTTATTAGAGACTAATTTAAATAACATAATATTTTTCAGAAACTAATTGAACATTATTCCAACAAAATAGTTATATAATAATATAAACTTGTTTTATACCAAAAATATGTGACACTAATCATAATCATAATAACAAGGGTAAAGTATCATTTTCGTCTCTAACGTTTGAGATAAGTCCTAAAAATGTTCCTAACGTTTAAAAAGTTCTATTTGTGTCTCTAACGTTTTGAAATTGTATCAATTTTCTCCTACCAACAGACAATGTTAAAAATTACTAACAAAATCATATATGTAGATATTGGTTATAACACCAAAATATTGTAAGTGACATGTCTATTTTATTCGTACCCATTATTATTTCTTACACTGTATAAATATAACACAAATATCAAAAGAAGAAAAACACATAATGTTTCTTCTTGTAAACCCAAACCCTATAATTTTTTAGTTGTTTAAGTATAATTGTGGTAAAAATTGTATTAAAAAGCTACTGGTTAATTAATTTCACATTTGGAAGAGTAGATTATTAGAATTTATTCTATTAGAGTTGATGATAGGACAAGATTGATACGATTTCAAAACGTTAGAGACAAAAATAGGACGTTTTAAACGTTAGAGACATCTTTGAAACTTAACCTAAATGTTAGGGACGAAAACGATACTTTACTCTACTAATAATAATAATAATAATAATAATAATAATAATAATAATCCATAGGAATTAGATGACCAAAGCTTTTTCTAAAATAAATTGTCTCTTCAATTTGGCTAAATTTTTAATTAGATCTTTATATTATTTTTTTAAAATAAGTCATTACATCCGATGAGATTTTATAATCAAATACATACCCGGCAAAAATATTAAATATAACAAAATATTTTATTAAATAAAAAATATACTCCTTCTTAACATACAAATTCTAAACAAATATTATATTCTTTTATATCTACTTAATTAAAAGAAAAAACATAAAGATCAATAAAATTATAAAAATCAACTAAATAAATTATCATAAAATAATAAATAATAGGTGGATTCTGAAGTGTCGATTTCATATGAAATTAATATTTTATCAATGTTAAATAACAATTTAATTAAATATATTTTTTTATCTAATTTAATTAAATATATTAAATTATCAAATATTTTTTGACATATAATTTCACATGAAATTCACTCAACTGAATATCTACCTACATAATAATGAGCCCAATGTCAAAGGAAGGTAAGATAACGGTTAAAAGTTAAAACTTGAAAGGGAAAATAATGAAAAACTTTTTTTTCTTTTAATAATTAGTCACGTAGAATATTTTATTTTAGTATTAATTTTTAAAATAAGATTATTCATTTTAAAAAAATATAGCTCTTTATTATCGAATTCCGAGATAAAATAAAATGGATTAAAAATTAGAAATCAGAATCAGAATTTAGAAATAAAGGAAAAAAAAAAAGAAGTATATTCATACGCATTGCACCACGTGGCTGAGGAAACGTATAATAATACGCATAACGTATTGCACGTGGAAAAATATTAATGCAAGGGTATTTATGTACTTTCAAATTTACAACGCCCACCTCAATGCTCATCCAGATTTAGGACCGGTTTCTCGAAGAAAACGCCCACCACACCCCCTTTTTTTAATTTCCTTTTTATCATTTTTTTACAATTTATTGATTTATTTGGAATTTAATTTTTGTTCATTGTATCTATTAATATAAAATAATTTTAGACATATAATTAATTATATATTACATTAAAAATCATTTCAATACATAAATGATAAATTTGATAATTAATCATATAAAATTTTTTATGTTACTAAGGTATTAAAATTAAATTCATTTAATTTAATTTCATTTAATATATTGTACACTAAATTATATATATATTATTGTTAATATATTAGCAAGCTACTCTGTTTTCTCTCTCACTCCCTTTACCCCGTCTCTCTCATTCTTCGTTGGGAAGAATAAGACGACCGCCATTCTCATTCTTTGTAGAAGAATAAAAAGATGGAGTACATTTGAGTGGTAACTTTCAATAATCCGTTTATGTATTTATTCAAAATCGTCTCTACTTTTATTTCAAAATCGTTTCTACTTTCATTCAAAATCGTTTCTCAAAACCGTTTCTACTTTCATTCAAAACCATTTCTACTTTCATTCAAAATCGTTTCTACTTTCATTCAAAACCGTTTCTACTTTCATTTAAAACCATTTCTATTTTCATTCAAAATCCGTTTATACTTTCATTCAATATTTGTTTATGTATCCTGAAAATCCAATTCAGTTTTTAATTCAAAATCGTTTCTACTTTCATTCATAATCCGTTTCTATTCTCATTCAAAATTCGTTTCTGTTTTTCTGAATATCCAATTCAGTTTTCATAACAATAACAACAACACCACCAACATTAACAGCAAAGAAGAAGAAGAAGAAAAAGAAGAAGAAGAAGAAAAATAAGAAGACGACGATGGTAGTGGGGGCGGCTGCAGTAACAACGACGGTGATGGAGGCCTGCAATAGCAGAGAAGAAGAAGAACGAAGAAGAAGAAGAAGACGCTGCGTGAACGTGTGTTTTTGAGTTTTGGGAGAGTGAAGCGCGTGTAGTGTGTGAGAGAGGGGAAATATTACTTGGTTGGACTTGATTGAGACAAATGTTTGGATGTGTAGCATTACTGTTAATATTAATATAAAATTTTTTTTATAGATAATAATAATCTATTTGTTATTAATTGCTTGATGGTTTATGCGGTTTACTAGCGATATTAATATTTTGTTCATAATAAATTATAGATATTATTGTTAAAAAATTATCTCACTATATTAATTGTATTATTTTAAAAGTCTTGCAAGTATAAGTTTTACAAAATAGTATAAAATTCTTTGAGAATACATAAAAGTTACTTTCTTACTAAATAATATTTTATTCAAATATCTACACATACTTAAAAGTTTCATAAATAATAATTATCTTTTTTTCTAACTATAATGTACTTGAGAATTGCTTTCCAAAAAAAAAAATGTACTTGAGAATTGAGATGGATGATTTCAGAAAGCAAAACTTTGCTCTAAATTTTGAATGTATAATTATTAAAATTTGTTCGATCCTAGGTATGGAACTTGGAATTTAAAAATAATTTGATGTGGAAATGACAGTATATATATTATTTATAAAATTTAATTATATTATATGTAAAATTTGTGTATTAAAAATACAAATAAAAGTATAAATACAATAGTGATTATATTTTTCATAAAATTTTAATTATATTACTTTAAAAATATTTAATTATTTTACTATAGAAATTTTAATATTTTTGTAACTGATATTCTGCTAGAAAAAATTATATGAAAAGCGTATATGGTATACAAATAGTTAAAAATTTACAATATGATAAGTTTTAATATTTTAACTCTTTAATTCCATGTATTATATCATTATA
The DNA here is from genome assembly GCA_036250425.1 of Stylosanthes scabra. Taxonomy (NCBI): domain Eukaryota; kingdom Viridiplantae; phylum Streptophyta; class Magnoliopsida; order Fabales; family Fabaceae; genus Stylosanthes; species Stylosanthes scabra. Next base: position 51,972 of record JASCZI010241834.1, on the reverse strand, counting down.
CAAGAGTACTTCAAACGTTATTTGTATAATGCATTGGATAAAAAAAAAAAACTCTACTATATATTAATCTTTTTAAGAATGAATCCAATAAATTAGTAATTTTTTATTTGTAAATGTTTATGTAAATTTTACATTAATAAAATAAAATATCTTTTTTCAAAAGATGTTTTATACATCTTTTTTAAAAGATCTTTTTTACTCGAAAAAAGATGTTTTTAACATAGTAAATAAACAAAAAGGTACTTTTATATTGTTGTACTCAAACATAATTGATAAATAAAAAGGTATTATTATATGAGATATCCAAACATAAAATTACTTTTACTTTTACAAAAGATCTCTAAATAAAAAATAACTCGAAAAAGGATATTTTACAAGAAATTCGTCGATCAAACCCTAAAGTTCCTTTCTCATATTTCCATTCCAAATATATGTATTAAGCAAAATTACTGGTGAATATAAAGAAAAATTGTTTGTCCTTAGTTTTTTATTTATTTATGTGAATTATCCATAATGCCCAATTTTGGAGATTCATAATCCAATCATATTAAAGAAAAATAAACTTTTAAAAAATATATATATTTTATCAGACAAAAACTATTTTACATTTGAATAGATTTTTTAAGAATAATTTTTTAGTATTATTATTTTTTTTATTTTTTTAAGAAAATAAATATTTTTCTTCTTTTAATAAAAATTATTAAAGATGTATTTAAACATATTTAAAATTCAACAAAAATACTCTACTTTTTTGAAAAAGGTATTTTTTTTTTCACTCAAATAAACCAATGCAACCAAACACTAAACTTTTTTACCCCAAAACCAACTATATGGTACAAAACCTCATAGTAGCAAAATATGTTCATATTAAGAAACAAAACTTCCCGGAACAAAAAAAAAAAGAAACAAAACTTCCAACTTAGTCAGATTCCAAACAAGTTAAAAATAAAATAAAATAAATAGACACAAACGAAACATAGACAGAACCAAAATTGTTAAAACCCAGAACCCTTTATATTTAATTTTTTCTTTATCCAAAATAATGGAAGAAAATAATTTCCATAAAACAAAAGTAAAAAAAAAAATTCTTAAAATAACAGTGTTCAAGAAAAACGGATGTCCAGCCTTTTTTACTGTTTGAAGAAATTAAGGAAAAATCTTAACTTTTTTGAAAATTTTTTTTTCATAAAAATATAAATTGTAAAACATTGTAATCTCTCTCTCTATATATATTTTTCTCTCTCTACTTTCCTGTGTATCTTTCTTTCTCTGTTTTCTCTCTCTGGAACTGGTTCTTCGTCGCAGGAAGAGAGAGAGAGGGAGGCTTATTTGGGTCTGAGAAGGAAAAGCAAAGCGAGATCTGAACCTTTTGGAGAGACCCTTTCTCAAAAGAGGGTCTTCTTCTTCATCACTCTCTGGTATTCTCTTCATTTTTTTCTGGTGCAATTTTCCTTGCTCGTTATGTTTGTTTGTTTTTTCTTTCTTGGTTTTGGTTTTTTGTGTTCATTTGCTCAAAGATTTTGTCTTTTTTGTTGAATAAATTCTGGGGTTGGTTTTGATTGTTCAAATGTATTCAGATCAAATATAATCTTGTGGAAATTTGCATGCTTGTAGCTCCGTTTTCTGGGATTTGGATTTGCATGCCGGGTTTTCCATTTCGATGAGGCTGTAGCTTTGGGATCATAAAGACATGATTTTTATCGTTTATATCAACTGGGTGTTTGTGATTTGTTTCCATTAAATGTTCAAGGTGGAGAAGTTCTAGTTTTTAGATCCATTTCTTGATTTTCGCATGCTGTGATCAAATTTGATGGAATTCATGCACTGATTGATTAAGTGAGATTTTTTTTTTTTTTGTGTATTTGTATCTGAATTGTTGCCAAAAGGATTTTCTTTTTGTTGGTGGTTTAAGAATTTTGTGACTCATTTATTGATCATGTTGACCAAAATCACTGAATTATTATATACTTGCTCCGTATTTGATTTTCCACTCTGTTGATTTTATTTCTAAGTTTTTTCATATTCTTTTGGAATTAGGTTTGTTGAATTTTGTGAGGGTGTGTTGTAGCCGGAGCCATGGCGGTTGAGGTTGATGGATTTGAGATGGTTCAAGGACCAATGGATACTGGTGCTGAAGGAGGCAAACCTGTTTTGAATGAAAAGGAGAATGGCAAGCTGGAAAAGGATGCCAGCGCCGCCATCAAATTCGGATCACATGGAGATGAATCTGCGAAAGGGGAAGGGAATCAAGTTTCTGATTCCAGTGTCCCGAAAGAGGCAGCGGAAGAGTGGCCTGCACCTAAGCAGATCCATTCCTTTTATTTTGTTAGGTGCCGACCTTTTGAGGATCCAAATATTAAATCTAAGATTAATCTGCTTGACAAAGAGATTACCAAGAAGAATCGAGCCCGGTACCAGGTCACCGAAGCATTGAAAGCTAAGCGGGTGAGTTCTAAATAATCCATCATGGTTGCCTGTCTTTTAGTTGTCATCTATCAGAGTTTGAAAACAAGAAGAGGATCCAAGGTGAGAACTAGGATGTGTTCGAATATGGGGTTGGTTTTGGTGTCTGTGCACATTGCTTATTCCTAATGGTAATAACTGATGGCATGGGACACCAAAAAAAAAGTTCCAAATTAACTAGTCATTGATTTTTCCGCTGTTTACGATTGTCAGTTTTGGCAGAAAACCTTGACCATTTATTGTTCACTATAAATCTATGCTTGTCTAGGTATAATTTATGGTAATGCATGTCATTACTGAGTTGCAAGAGCTATTCATTTATCTTTTTAAAACTCTAGAACGGTTTCCCCAAATCTTTAGGATGTAGTATTGAGTATGTTCAGTTTAACGTTAGATGATGAGGTCTTAATGCATATTTGATTTGGTCTTTACTCTTCTTGCAGTCAGAACGGGCAGAGTTAATTTCTCAGATCAAGGTTCTAAGAGATGACAGCAGGCAATTCCAGAGTATCGTGGACGAGAAATTAAAAGAGATTGAACCCCTGCAACAAGCACTGGGCAAGCTTCGGACCAACAACAATGCTGTTCGCAGTGGTTTATGCTCATCTGAGGAGGAACTCAATGATATTGTATGTTATGAATTCGATTTCTTTGCATTGCATATTAATTCACCATCTATTGTCTATTAACCAACCACTTCTGTGTGCTTTGATTGATGCAGATATATAGCTTGCAATACCGCATACAGCATGAGAGCATTTCTCTGACCGAGGAAAAGCAAATCATGCGAGAAATCAAACAGCTCGAGGGGACAAGGGAGAAAGTCGTTGCTAATGCTGCCATGAGGGCCAAGTTACAGGATTCTATGGGACAGAAGGAAGCCATTCAAGACCAGGTTAAGGTAAGATAATTTTGCTTTATTTATTCTATTATGCTTCTTTCTGTGAAGTGTTAGGGTGCACTTGTTATAGTTTTTGGGGCAAAAGATCGCTCGCTCATTTTGTCGGTAGAAATATATTTCCATATATTTGTATTAACTTTATAAAATAATCTGAAATTTTCGAAAAATATCAGCTTTCAGCTTTTATCTTTTCAACAGGTTGAAAAAGTAACTTTTAAGACAACTAATTTTGTACTTTTTCCAACTTTTTTGAAGATAAAAGACAAAGGCACCCTGAATATACTTGAATCACT
>JASCZI010241834.1:33550-48233 GCA_036250425.1 Stylosanthes scabra | reverse complement strand
AGGCTATTGGTGGGGATTTGGATGGAGTGAAGAAAGAGAGACAAGCAATTCGGTCCAAAATCAAGCAAATTGATGATGAACTGAAAGTCATCGACAAGGATATCCAAACTCTGCAGGACGAACTGCAAAGTATCTCTCAGAAGAGGGATCAGGCTTATGAGAGTATTCAGCAGCTGAGAAAGAAGCGTGACGAGGGGGTATGTTTTGATTTTAATACTAGCATTTTCTAGTCTTTTCAGTGCAACTGTGTAGCATAAATATCACCACCACTACACGATAGTGGAATTTTTTCCTTAATGTACTGTTTCTTAGTAAACATAGTTGATGTTTTGTCCTTCTGAATCGATTCTAGTAACTATTATCACGATTTCTTGGCTGAATTGTTGCACTTCAGAATCATATCTGATTTTTATTAATACCATCTTGCTCAGAATACCAATTTCCACCAAGCCCGTATAATTCTGAACAAAGCAAAGGAACTTGCTGCAAAGAAAGATGTCAGTGCTATCGAAGAACTTTCACAGACAGAGGTTTGTACTTATAATATCGACTCTTCAAAGATCCATGAGATTTTAACAATGACATTGAAATTTCACTTTTTTTCTTGGTTTATTTTCGTGTTATGGTTGCAATCTTACTCTTATTTTATTTATATTTTGTTATTTTGGTTCCAGGTCGAGAAATTTATGTCCCAATGGAACAGTGACAAAGCCTTCAGGAACGATTATGAGAAAAGAATCTTGCCATCATTGGATATGCGTCAGTTGAGCAGGGATGGGCGGATGAGAAACCCCGACGAAAAGCCAATCCTGGAAGAACCAAAGGCTGCCGAAACTGTTGCACCGGCAAAAACAGTTGCAAAACAGCCAAAGGAGGAGCCTAAGCCTTCTCCTCAGGAAACCTTGGCTGCCCAAGCGGTTTCAAAAGAATCCAAGAACAAAGGGAAAGACACAAAATCCAAACCGGCAAAGGAAATAGAGGAAACTGATGAATATGACTTTGCAAGACCTGAAAAGGAGACTCCCAAGGAGCCCAAAGTTGATCCAGCAAAGCTGAAAGAGTTGAAGAGAGAAGAGGAAATTGCAAAAGCAAAGCAGGCCTTGGAAAGGAAGAAGAAGCTAGCAGAGAAAGCTGCCGCCAAAGCCGCTCTCAGGGCACAAAAGGAAGCTGAGAAGAAGCTCAAGGTAATTGTCATGCAATTCTTCTTTTGATGTATGTTTTTCGAAGCAAAACTGGTATTTACACATATATCTGAATATGTTGATATCTTTAGGAGCGCGAGAAGAAAGCAGCAAAGAAGAAAGGTTTGGGAGCAACTGATGCCAATCCCGATGAACAGCCAGAAGATTCAGTAGCAGTGGAGGCCACAGAACAAGAAAATGAGGAAAATGTGGAAGCCCCGGCTCCAGTGGCAGTGAAGGAAAAGGCCTCGAGGGAAAGCAGCGTTAGATCCCGGAGCCGTGCCGCAAAGGGCCCAGAATCGATTCCAAAGGCCATTCTGAAGAGGAAAAAGACAAGCAACAATTACATGATGTATGCTTCAGTTGCTGCCTTCGTTTTGGCAGTTTTGGTGTTGCTGGTTATTGCATACATCTATCGTTTCTGAAGAACAGAAACAATGAAAGAAAGGTTTAGATATAGAAGAGAAGGAAGTGTATACCAATTTTCCTAGTGGAGTGGCTAGGTTTGTTGAGAGGGGTAGCCTTTTGAAGTTACTAGTTATGTTCTATCATGCTAAACTCCTTTGCTTTTAGCTCCTGCTTTTGTAGGAGAAGAAAACTTAGTACTTTTTTAGTTTGACTGTACCCTTTTATCAAATTTTGTTCAGCTATCTTTTCTTTTGACATGTTTTATTACTGGATTCTTGAATTTTCTTCAATAGTTTAAATTAAATTGTTCAGCGGAATGGTACCATTGTAGGCTTCGAACTTAATCTTGATAAGTGAGCTGATCACTTTTTCTTTTTTTAAAATCAAAGATTTGTTGGGGGAGAGGTCCGAATTCGATATCTCTATTAGGGAGAGGGGACAAATGCTAATTGAGCTACCAGTCATTGGCAAGTGAGCTCATAACGCTATTTGAACAAGTTGTTTTGACTAATTAAATTTATCTAGGTGATTTATTTTTTTTGCTAAATAGAATATTATTTTGTGTCAAATAGTATAAAAGTTTACATCTAAATAAAGTTTTATTTGACATCAAAATAATTTTTTATTTAGCATAAATATAAATAATTTGGTATCCAAAACTATATGTTCACATAGAATTATTGATTTTTTAAATAAGTGTACATCTAGAATTATTGAAATTTTTATTATCAAGTATCAACAAAACATTTCAATGTAAAAAGAGTTTAATTTTGATGGGTGACATATATGCAGGAGGGGATATGACCATGTTAAACTCTTGAAAGGGGTACTTGATAAGAGATAATGGATCGATCTGGGTATGTCAAATCTAGGATACCTTCCGATAAAAAGAAAAAAACAAAGTTATCATTTAATGATATTTATATATTTAGATGATTTTTGGAATTAGTGATTTGAAAATTAGTTAGCGGATGTGACAATATGATTGAGTATTTGTGTAAAAAATGGTTAGTCTATCTAATATTCTTGCTTAAAAAGTAACATATAAATAAGAAAATGTATTTGTTACTTAGAATTTATGTGTTAGGATGAGTTTATTTTAAAAACCTTTATAATCCGGCTAATCCATAATCTTAGATTCGCTCTTTTCTCTTCTTTCCTTGTTCCTATACTCCTCTCTCGAGAAATAGCTGCAGCAAAATTTTCCTCTTTCTTACAATGATTCCAATTTTGGTATCAAGAGCTACGTACGTGTGAACCGTATTTCGCTTTCCTAGATTCGTTTCTGTTGCTGCCATGGCTGCTGCCACTGCCAGTATCTTTGGAACTTCTTCTTGGAGTCTTAGAACAGCAGCAGCTCAAGCTTTTGCACTCTCTCAATCCCATTTTCTCTGCACTACCAATCCCTACTTCTTCACATCCCGAAGGACCCTTTGCACTCTGCCCCTCTCTCTTTCAACTTCTTCAGGTCCCTTCTTTATCTTTCTTGTCCCTTCCATTGCTATGTGTAACTCAATAATTGCTTTTCTTCGTAACCATTATGTTCAGTTGTGTAAAAATGCAATCTTTTTGGGGATTGGAATTGTTCGGGTAGTGAGAAACAAAGGATAGATGTTGTGGATTACAAAATTGATACCTAAGACCTAACAATAATAGAGTTCAATTTCAGAGTCTTACACTCTAGGGTTTAATTGACTGGATTTTCGTGTATATAACTTTTGAGATAGTGGATGATTAAATTTCATTATCCTTTCTCTACATGTTCACTGGTAGCATATAAAGATTGACACTTCAGCCTTTAATAACAATGAAGTGCTTCACTTGCATATTAACCAATTGTACTAAAACTATGACCAGTGTTATCAATATCATCCGTCTAATCTGAAAAGTTAGAAAGGAGCCGAGTTTATACCTTTTCTCGTCGCATGTACTGTTCCTTAGCTTGAGTAGCTATATACATACATAGCTACAAGCAAACAATTGTGATCCAAGTTGTCACATTTCTAAGTACTGCTTTATGATGTCCAGCTTCAGATGTAAGCCACACAGTGCAAGCTATAAAGGGGGGTGTTGATGAGGTACTGAATGGAGTTGTAGAAAAAAGTGTAATAAAAGAAGTGAAGCATATTCTTGAGATGGTACTTCTTTCTCTGGTCAACTATATTTTCATTCTACGGTTACATTAATCATGTCATGAACAACCTTGCTGCTCTGCATTCTCCTCTTATAAAAAACCGATGCTCAATGCCTCCTTTATTGTAGGCTAGGCGTGCATCATTAAGACGAGAGATTCTCCATACGGATTTTCTAACACCTCCAGTGCTTAAAGAATCTTTGAAAGTTTTGGAAAAGTTAGCAGACGTGAAAGCAATTGCTCAAGGAGGTTACCCCCAGGTGAATACACAGAAAAGTTTGCTTCATAACTTTGATATTCAGGCTATTCTGCGTGTGTATTTAGGCATTACATATATTATTTATTCTCTAGGCTGAACGTTGTAGAATTTCTGTTGGACATCCAGAAGAACTGACAAGTGATCCAGATATCATTTCGGCATTGAGGTAAGTCTTTTATTTTTTTATTTATGTTATCAAGCACACCGCATCCATTGGTGGTGCTTCTAGACGTCTGTTCTAATGATTGCATAATTCGTTGTTTTCAGCGTCTCTGGGAACTTCCGGTTTGAATCTTGTTCTCATGGTGACTTCCTTGGCTCAATCCTTGGTACAGGAATTACTAGGGAGAAAGTTGGAGATATTATATTACAGGTATTCTTCTTTTCTATTCTTTTCCTTCTTCTTTTTTTCCTTTTTGTTGTTAATAATTTTTTCCTTTCTATTTATTACATGAAGATTTATTTGAAATGCGGCTCAATTGCTTTGTACAGAGGAGTGTGCAAATGCCATGGCAGAATTTAGTATATAATTAGTTAACCAGATTCACACGATGTTTCATAAATTCGTATTACACCGTTAATGATTCTTTACATTTCAAAAGCACTTCATTATCCAGTCCAACAATATGAAGGTTCTGTCAAAGAAGAGCCTGATCATAAGCTATATGGAAATTTAATGAACTTCAGTGGCAATAGTGTTCCATTATGATCTGCAATTTGGTTACCTCTTACACAAGAATTTTCCTATTCATGAGTTCTCTGTTGTTATTTTGTTCTAGTTTCAGTTACATCCCCCTTTGCCTTGGCCTGTGCATATTATAACATTCTTTTATAAAGTTGATCTAATGTCTAATGTTTTAATGACATCAATTTGTTAATCATTTACGTGATTCTTTTTATCTTATGGTTGGATAAACAAATCAGGCATTGTGGATAAAATCATAAAAAAAAAAAGAAGAGTACAGTCAAATCTGTTTATTAAGCTATATTAGGTACAACGCATATTTGAACTGATTTTGTCACCTTTTCTACCCAGGGAGAACAGGGTGCTCAGATACTTGTCGTACCGGAGCTCGTTGAATTTCTAATATCATCATTGGATAAGGTATCTCTATTTCATTTATTTTTTTATTTTTTATTTTTTGCAATTTACCTTTCTTGATAAGCATCTAATTTTCAGAACAAAAGAGGTAGTTTTCTGAGTGCAATATTACATATATTTGATAATTCTTCTGTTGATGTGGATCAATCTTGTTCCAATCTAATATAGATCCTAGGATGATGGACCATCCGAAATATATCCAACTAGGGTATGGCACCAAATGAAAGCATCTATACTTCTTACTTATCGAATTTATTTACCTTATTACCGATGTTGTGGTAATGTAGTAAAGTTTTATCCTGTGATTCTATAGGACTTAATTTTTATTTTTTTAATATTTTATTGTTATGCAGGTTAGTAATGTTCCTGTAAGTTGCAGTAAGATACCATTAATTTCTCTTGATTACGAGCCACCAAGGTGCATCTTTGTTCTTCAATCTCATATTTTCATGAATATTTATTTTCGGTACTAAGACTATCATTTTCATTTGTCTTTATGTGCAGAACAACCACGTTTAAAACTATAGAAGCGTCGCTAAGAGTTGATGCCTTGGCTAGTGCAGGGTTTAAGATTTCACGTTCGAAGCTAGTTGACATGATCAGGTTGGCAACTCCAGCATCTGTACTTACATAGATTCAAATTCTGTTAAAATATTCTAAATTATCGTTTGCCTGCAGTTTAATTGCAATGGTCCCTGAGATATTTTCTTACTTTGTTTTTCTAAACCCTGTTAAGTTTTTATTTTTCTTGTGAAGTAATAGTCAGCTATGAACCTTCCACAAAAATGTACTAAAACATGCACAAATTCAGTGTCACCCGAATTCAATTTTAGCTCTAACCACATCATGTTCATTTTAACTCCTGAACTTCTTAAAACAGCAAATCGACCCTCTGGAATTTTACAAATTGTGGATAATTGGTTATCAAGGGAAGGAGCATGATTCGGTGCATATTTCATTCATTCTGTGTTCCTTCCGCACTCATAGTTGATTTACATTGATGCCTTAATTCTCAGTCCAAAACAATGTGATGTTTTTATTATACCTTTTCATCTCTAAGCCTCACTATATAGACACTTTGGTAAGATTTATATGACATTAACAATGTGATTGTGACATATGAATACGGTGTTGTAGCAATGGTGACGTGCGTATAAACTGGACCCCTGTTACTACCAAAGGAACCACACTGAAAAGTGGAGACATTGTATCAGTTAGTGGAAGAGGTAGATTAAAGGTAACTTAGCATCATATGAATGAATTTAGATACTGTTGTTGCATAGCACTTTCAGTTATGTTTTATTATATGCATTAACAATATAACTCGGCCTATGTTTTACATAGCTAGTCCTGAGTCTGGATAAACAAGGAGGGTTGTTTGGTGTAAAACAGAGTCGCATCCCCATACATGGCCATGGCGCAATGACGTCGTTGGAACCATGTAGGGTTGTGTTAGGCCTGCGACAGCCAACATAAAACTGCGTCGTATCTCAATGCATGAACATGACGCAATGACGTCTTTGATCCATGTAGCCGACCCCACCTAGTGGGAAAAAGGCTTAGCTGATGATGATATGCATTAACAATATGTTAAAAGAGTCTTACACCGATATTCAATCAAATACTTGCTTTTATATATGACTGTTGGGATAGCGGGTGGTTGAGTCAAATACGATCCTGAATTTGTTTCATCTTCATGTTTGTGCAGATAGGAGAAATTAACTCAACAAAGAAAGGGAAGTTTGCAGTGGAGCTTATTCGGTATTTATGAAACTTTTTAGCTCCAGTTACTTTTCTAGTCTCATGTAAACATTTTCAGGAATTAAAAGAAGAAAAAAAAAGCTACCATTTTTACATATGAAAGATGGAAATGCTAACAAAATTGCTCAAAAAAGAATTCAATACAACTTATACCATGACAAAATGAGTTCTGTTTGACAAGAGAAAAAAAGAAAAGAAAAGAAAAAAACATGATCTACCATTTCTATCCATTAAATTTCCTAATTATACCTTCTTCAACATCTTTCTCTTCTTTTTCTTCTTCAACACCACCATTCACCATTGCAACCTTCTCCGGGATCACAAATCATTCTCAACCTTCAGCCAAATGCATCTAGATAGAAAATACACATTGAAAATTGTGCAAAAATTGAACATATTTATGGAAAAATACACTAAGTCCCTCTTAGAATTTTTCCATGATAGCACTACCAAAACTTTAGGCTATTTTTCCCTTTTGATTTTTTTTTTTTAAAAAAAAAAAACAGAGGCAAAGGTGTTTTTATTCAATTATGATGAAATAACATACAAGAGTATCCATATTTAGGACATAAATAAAGATAAGAGTTTCTTCCACAAATACTCAACAAAAGAGTAAAAGAAATAAATAAACTAATCAAGGGAAGGGAAAATGAAACACATATGTAAGTTCAATAATTAGGAATTAGAGTTCATTTGAACAATTAGCTTTACGGAGATAACAATGTTCGAATTAGCCCTGCTAAATAGGATTGAATCATTGTAAAAAGTAAATAGTTTATAGATGGAATCCTGAAATGAAACTGTTTTGCTCTGTCTTGTTTAACAAAAAGGATAAAAACCAAAGGGTTGACCTTCAATAACAACAAAGTAAGAAACTGATGTTACCTAAATTTAACTAATTCACTTGGGATCAAAACTCATTTTCATCAATATAAACCACAAAAATTGTCATTCTACCCGATCATAGGCTTTGTTCATATCCAATTTAATAGTCATTTCAGGATTAACAAGTCTCCAATCCTAAAATTTATAACTTCTCACTTTCTGTTCCACCAAGATTGGTCTTTCATCTCATAAAAAAAATACAATTTTGGAAGAGTGGGACTGATACATCCTTTAAGATTTTGGACTGTCAGAAATCTCCCCAAACCCTTTATTATTGCAGCAGAACTTTTTACATTCACACATTGCTTTTTCCCATTATCAATCTCTTTCCTTCTATAATCATCACACCTCTTGGATCGATTTACTTATGAGAATGTAAAGAAATTTAATTAGAGAGCTACAGTTTAATGGCTGATGTGTACTTCAAGCAAGTGAAAAAAACCATAACAGAATAATAGCTAGAGGAACCTTGGACAAAACCTAGTAGAGTACTAAATTTTTCTATTTTCCTCTTGAAGTATTATTTATATGAATTAATTTACGTGTATCACTGTATATTTCTATACACCATTTGTCTTTTTTTTTTTAAATTCTGTGTTGAGATACATTATTTATAACGTAACTTTCTGTTCTATCGTATGTTGCATTCATGTATTTTGTAAATTTTTCTGTGTTGATGTTTATATTTTTTGTGTTGTAAATAAAATATACGAAGATATACATTGATACATGTAATATTAATGGATTCAATAAATTTTAAAATAATCATACACTAATACTTGAATCGGTAAATAACCATGCACTAGGTGCCTCTTATTTATTTATTCGAACCTAAATGAAATGGGTTATTAGCAAATGTACTGACAAACACACATTACAACGATTGGACCATTCTTGCAAAATCCCACAGTTCCCTTTTGAGGGTAGTTAGTAACACATGTAGAATTACATTCTTGGTTTGAGCATGATTCACCTCTACCAAGAATATTAGCATATTGACATGTTGTATCTTGTGGCTTCAGTTTATCGTTGATCCTCTCACCACTCACCATAACCATTAGAGTACCTGCATATGACATATATATAAATACATTATATTCTTTTTTTCATAATCTAATTTAGTTTATCTTAGTATTTTATAGTCCACTTTATATCTTAGTTTTATAGTATCTAAATACATTATTTATATTTTAGTTTATCTTACAGTATTTTATAGTCCACTTTAATCATATTATACACCTTATTTACAATAAAATTAAAGATAAATAATTATAGACTAGTGTATTTGTTGGCGGTATTAACAAAATATGCTTATACATATCTGATATCTCTTTCTCACAGTAAATAAAATGTGTGATATAGTATAAAAAAGTGTTATGTCATGTGTATACTAAAATCAATTATTAAAATCAGTTATCAATGTATAATATATATTAAATACAAAATATATGTGTAATTTAATTTATTTTTAATGCGTATTTTATATTTCAGTGTGTATTATATACTGGTGGTTGATTTTGGTGTATAAATAAAATTATAATAAAAAACATTTTAAAATTTATATAAACTAGTAAATACTATATTTTATTTAATTATTTAATTTATTTAAAAAATCTTATACTCTTGCGGTGATTTTTTCATAAAAAATCTACTACAAGCGTGCTAGCAGTATATGGGGAAGCACTTTTGGTGTAAAAGGCACATTATTGTTTTTTTAAATAATAATAAATAAAAGAAAAGATCAATGTCTAAATGACCATATCTATGTTGATATACAAAATATGGCTTAAATATTTGATTATTATAGATTTATAAATGAAAATGTATTTATTGCACTTAAATAGGGTGAATTTTAAGATGAAGAGGGTCGTCATGAAGAGTGTGAAGATTACTGTGTAAATATTTATTTTTTTAAAAAAAGTAAATAAAAATAAAATAACAAACTCTGCATGTGATAGTCTAATCAAAGGTGATCTTCATTTGTTTCACCATTCTTTTTCTTCGTAATAGCATGCACTTTTAAATAGTTATGAGTGCTGTTATTATTATAGGTTTGTGGAGAGGTTTAATCTTAGTCATATAAATAAATTCAATGATTATAAATGCATTTTTATTTTTCATATAACAAAAGCTTTAGTCACCAAAAAAATATAACAAAAGCTTCGAATTTTTTTTTTTTGGGACGTGACAAAAGCTTTGATTGAAATATCATGTTATCAATGTAACATGCAATTGTATATGCAATAATAATTTATTGGCCAATAATAAACTCTTAAATTCAACAAAGTATATAATCATTTGGATTTAAAGATATCGAAAGCTAGAAAAAAGAAAAAGACAAAAAATTATGTCTTCCTTTTTCAGGAAAATAATCACTTTTTATAATAACTTACTTGATGTAAAGAGGAGAAGGAGTGTGGTAAATAATGTCAAGCGACTTGCCATGCTTCCAAATTAGTAATCTGAAAAATATATGATGTGATTGGAAGAAGTGAAAAATGATATGTATGTTCACTAAAGAATGGGTGTAGGTGTACTATTTATATGAATACTTGTTGATTTTTTGGTGACTAAGGTTGCCTAGAGCCATAAATTATTGCGGAAATTAATTAAATGGTGTTGAAAATAGTCTATGCTAATTAAAATAAAATAAATCTATAATTTATTAGTTTGTAACATAGTTGTAAAACCGTATTGATCATCTAATCTAATCAGTGAATTTATTGGGTCACTGGTTTAAACATTCAACCGTTGAATCACTGATAGAATCATTATATCGGTCTCAAATAAATAAAAATATAATTTAAGAAAAACTTTCTTTCATAATAAGTATTTTTTCATAAGCATTCATATACATGAAATGCAACTAAGGTTTAGGACGAGTTGACCGGTTCAATAAGGTTTTGAAGCATTCACGCCAGTTTAACTACGCATTTGCTCCTTTACTCAAATCGGATCAGACAAGCCACCAGCAGTTGAACCGGCCAGTCCGGTTCGATTTTTACAACCATGGTTTATAATCTATAATATTAACGAAAACTGAGAAATTACAAAGAAAGTTTAATGCGTGTCAAAACCTAAGTGAATCAGCAAGTAAAATTATAAAAAGGAAAAATATTTTACATTGATTGTTGAATTCTTCAATTGACTTTTTAAATGCTTTTAGATTGGTTTTTCATTACATTCATAAAATATTAGAATTGGAAACTAATAAGGATGTTGATTTGTCTGTCAAATTTGGAAAACATTGATTGCCAGAGATATGGTTTGTTTTTGTGTATAACAGGTATGGTTTTTTTTTTTTTTTTTTTACAAAGGTTTGCTCCACAAGGGACTAAATCACCCAAACCCTACCCGAGCTACAGGATTAAACAGGACAGCGCCTTGCCTCTGATAGGACGATTTGGACTTAAGGTGGGCTTGGTTTTTTATTCTTGGATTAAGATGTTTTAAGTTGTGGGCCTAGGCCCGTTGTAATACCGAAAAAAAAAGATGTTTTAAGTTGTTAATAGCTTTGTCCAAAGAAAAAGTTGTTCATAACTTTAGATAAAAAAATATATTTTTTTACAAAAAAAAAATATATTTTAATCAACTTTAAATTAAGATGATAGAACCTTCAAGTAATAAAAATTTTAATTCAATGACAATTAGAGAATTATTTTTCTCTTCAAAATAATCAATAACTTCGGAGGATCTTTCTCCTTTATTTTTAGACTTTTTTAGGATAAAGTTGACAGATCTACGAAAAGCCTGCCCTACTTCATCAAAGCTCGGGCCCGCGGGCCAAATAGTGCAAGTTAGGCAGATTTTTTAAATACAACGATCACAATTTTTTTTCCCAACATGCCATTTTTTAATGAGTTAACTGAGCTAATCCGGCCGGATTTGTATGTTTGTCATTTCCCTATTTGGGTATGAACCATATTTGGGTTTTAAAGTGAACTATGTTATAAAATTAGTAAATAGATTAAATCATTTAAAAGGTGGCCGAGGCCTTAGTGCAGATGGCAAATGAGAGTTGTTGCCTCATGGAAGCCACAAGTTCGAATCCTAGCTGCAGCTGGGATTGCAATATGAGTGGGTGTGTTGTGTATGACCAAAAAAAAAATCATTTAAAAGGTTGGATATGTTTTTGTCGAGTGGATTGAACACCTAGTCTTAGGGTTACATAGATGCTCTAACATACAATAATATATGGATTCCTATATTCCACTACATGGGTTAGCAAGCGATTCATGTATAGTCGAAAATTATGTCTTTCTATATTTTTATTTATTGATATTAATTGATTTTAATTATAAAATTTATATGTGATTAAGATTATTGATTAAAATTATATAAATACCTGAGTTTTTGATTATACTCAAAACGCTTCCCATGAGTTAAACTAATGTTTTGAACTTTGGTTGCCATATTGTTAGATTTGATTGATTGACTGATTGAAAAGTTATAATTTTCATGTAACCAATAAGAATATATTTTGATAGTGGGAAAGATTTGCCTACAAATGTTGTCCAAGAATTATAAGATTTACCTTTTTTTATTTACCACTGTTTTCTTTAGCTTGATAAATTAAGAATTTTTCATCACATATTTTGTTGCACAATTGTGGTATTTAATTTTTCATCATTTTGGACATTATACCAAAAATATTAGAAAATCAAATCATATATTATAATCGTTATTAGTAGAATACAATCAATTGTAGCCGTTATTAGCAGAATACAGTCAATAGTTTGTTACTAATTTTCAAACCCATTACTTTAAAAATTATCTAAATATATGAATCTTATTGAATAATTCAATAAAACTTTTTATACTATCAGTGTATCAAAATTAAACTCATTATCAATTATAAACGAATATATTTCAACAGGTGAATTAATAATTTAACAGTACAGGTATATCATAACTGCCTTTTATTTATTTGTTTTCAAAGACAAATGTGTGACATCTTCAATTCGGATCAAGATACTGTAAAACGAAGAAATGGTAAAGTAAAAAAAGTAGCGGGACTCAATTACCATGAAAATTATAAATCTAATGGGTATTAATTTCTCGTAACTAATTTTTCATTTTAGAGAATCTAAATCTATTCCACTCCATCTAAGGTGGCTTATTAGCAAGGATACTGGCAAAGACAAGTTGAATAAATTGGACTCCTTATGTAATAACAAAATCCCACAGTTCCCTTTTGAGGGTATTTAGCAACACATTCAGCGTTGCAATTTTTGTCTTTACAGTATCCATACTCAGGAGTACCTTGTTCACATGTCTTCATTGGCCTCAAATTATTATTCTTGCTCTTGCTCCCCATCTCATCGCTAGCCACCATAATCATTAGATTACCTAAATAATAATAATAATAATAATAATAATAATATATGTACTTGTCAACATAACATGCAGTTCTTGAAAACATATATAAAACACATGCAACTGTTTTTATGAAGATGTAAAAATTATTTTTGCTACATTTAAAAAAGAAAGCAACGCCTTTAAAAATATAATGTTGTTATAACATATTAAAATTTAACAATTCAATTTACCATCAAGAGTCAAAATAAAATATCTTCATACGAAGATAATTTTAAAATTTCATTGTACTATCCACATAAACATAACATCATTTTACCTCTTTCATGATTAAATTGTGGGTGTACAAATTTTTATGCCAAATAATGGCAATTTGTTCGTTATAGGTAGGATACATCTAAAACTGAAGATAAAAAAAACACAGAAATTCGGTTTTTTTTCCCCTAAAATTTATTTTTATAATAACTTACATGATACAAAGAGGAGAAAGAATGTAGCATATAGTGTGAAGAAGCGACTGGCCATGCTTTCCAATTAGTATTCTGAAAAATATATGCTATGATTGGAGAAAGTGAAGGATTTGTATGTTCACCAAATAACGGGTGCTGCTCTATTTATGGGTCTATTTTTTTGTCGATGAAAATTTATGGTGTACAAGAATGAATATGATAACAGCATAAATGCTTTCTATATTTAACCCTTTTCTGTTTTTGTTAAAACTAGTGTATGTACGTGCAATCCACGGAAAATGAATGATTATTTTCATATTTTAAAATTAAATGGTTTTTGTATGTATTTGTGGTATTATTTTTAGAATTTAATTTTCATACACCGTTAGTGTAAAAGAGTTTTACACAAACATCCAATCAGATATTACTACATCATCAAAAGCAATTAATTTTCAAACCCACAATTTTTAAAATCAAATAAATGCATTAATTTGATTTTAAAAATTGTGGGTTTGAAAATTAATTGCTTTTGATGATGTAGTAACATCTGATTGGATGTTTGTGTAAAACTCTTTTACATTGATGATGTATGAAAATTAAATTCTAATAATAAACGTTGTGTGAATTATATCGATTATATATCTAATGTCATATTTGTACCATCAAGATTAATCATGTCATAAATACCAAATTTTAAAAACTTTATTAAAAAATATAATAATTTTCAATTAGATGCCGTGATTGATTATTTTCTTAAATAAATTTGTAGAAAAAAGTGATTAAAAAATTTATAAAGGATAATATAGCCATAGCTCATATAATATTATTTCCTCCCCGTTGTAAAAAGTCTCGAGTTCAAGTCTTCTCGTAGACAAAAAAAATAAACCTTTGCTAGTAATAAAAGTATCACCCATATATTAGTAAAAGCTAATTACTGTTCTAATGGTCACAATTTTAATAGAAGTAAAATGACATGAGCAATAACCATTTGTAATCTTTTATAGCAATTAGGTATAGAATTAAGCAATAAAAAATAAATCAAAATAATGAATTATAATTAATATAATTAATTAATTATTATTTATTTGATTTACCGGGTAAAATGAAATAAATAAGGAAATAAAATGTCATATAATTCCATCACTAAATGCAAAAATTTGATTTGAAGGGCGTTTCATATTAATTCTA
>JASCZI010241833.1:25873-73461 GCA_036250425.1 Stylosanthes scabra | reverse complement strand
AAAGGGTGAAAATCAGGTTCAAACTATTAACAAAGTGTTGTCAGAATAATTGACTCATGGAATGGAAGAATAGCTCACCTAAGGAGAAATCAACCAGTTTTGCACCGACGGCGACAGCAGAGCCGCTAGAAGATCCTCCAGGAACCCGATCTGCGGCACAAGGATTTGTTGGTGTGCCATAGTGTATATTCTCCCCATTTATGCTGCCAATAAAAAGAGCCAGAGTGGTTACTCATATTATTAGCAGGAACAAAAATGCTCAAATGATCATATTTTAGTGAATCATTTAAAGTTAAGAAAGTTACATAATGCCCCTATATCTTAAGAAATTCTTAGATATATTCTCCCTGCAAAAGAATATGGAGTTGCTATGCACACATTAGCTGCTTCCATAAAAGTCCAAGAGTTTTTCAATTGAGAGCAAATATCTGGAAGGACAAAACTGCCTCTGAAAATCCTAGGAAACAATTTAAATAGCTAAGAATGAAGAATTTAAATTTGATGCATTATGAGTGTAAAACAATTTTACACGTACTTCCAATTACGTAATACCGCGTCAGCCAAAGTAGCTACATTTTACGTTGACATGTAATTGAACAACTTTAGAAAATGTTTTACGCATCAAAATTAAACTTGAGAATGAAATGATGTTAGTTAAATGAGATTGGAGAAGGAGATGAAACCTGTAAGCCATTTCATCCATGACAGTCTTGCCAAGACAAGTAGCACCTGCATTGAGGAGAGTCAAAACAGTTGGAGCAGTTGAAGTAGCCACAGGATGAGTCCTTAGCCAATCAGGGTTCCCAAATCCAGTCACATACCCTTTAACATCAAATCTGCTCACATCACAACACAACAAACTCTTTGATTTTTTTAAAAAGAAAGAAGGAAAAAAGTTATGCTTATTGCTTAGTGGGGAAGTGTGACACAACTTACATGTCTTTGACTGCAAAAGTGAGTGAAGAGAGAGGAAGGAGAGGCTGTGGTGGTGAGGAAGTTGGTGGTAGAAGGAACCTCTCCATGAAGGCACCGTAGTCGGAGGAAGTTTCCATGATTGGTTGGTTCTGACTTCTGTGGCAGAGTTGCAAAGTTGCCCTATCCTAAGTTTTCAACTACAGAAAGGTGATGGTGTGCTGGTTAAGCAGTAACTAACAGAAAACTGTAGTGGCACTCCACTTGCTATTTCTCTAAGGCTAAGGGGCCTATAGTATAGTTTATACAATCCACAATCAAATCAAATACTCAAATAGTCAAATATAAAGGAAAGATATTCTGTATTAAAAAATACTAAGTGGATATCAAGTCATTTTTATTTTAATGTGTATTTTATAATTGAACATATATTCTATATGAATAATTAATTTGATAATTAATTTTTAGTATACACATGGCATGTTATTCCAGATTTTCTATAAATTTGTCCTCAAAATTTATTTTTCCATTAATACTAAATCATTTCTTTTTTTATTATTGAAAAAAATTACCCTTATCTTATCCACACACTATCTTCTAATCAACAGAAATATATTCTCAAATTTTTTTTCTCACAATTGTCGTTTCTTGAAATATGATCTCTCACCATGCACACTTTAAATGAGACAAAAAAAAAAAAAAAACCATGTGAAAGAAAATGTTAATAGAGAGAAAAAAGTGAGAGAATTTACTTTCCAATCCACTAGGGTTGATTAAGTTGTACTAAGTTGTACTTGTTAACTCACTTATTCCACCTCATGTATGTAACAATTTAATGACCAATGATAAATCCTCAAATAGAGTTCAAATTCGAGGCAGCAATAGTTCCTAAATTGCTGCATAAACAAGATTTGAAGCATTGACACTTACGCAGAAGAGTGAACAGACCACTCCATGGACTCGAAAATCCAAGTTGCTTAAGCAGGATTCAAGGGTCTGTTATTATTGCCTAATCCTAATATTTGTGGTACCAAGCTCATACACATTACTTGTTAATAAAATGGATTAATGAACAGAAAACATTGTCCTGATATTAGCAGTAAATTCGGGGTTGTGAACTTGGGATCAATCACCATTTAGCAGAAACAAGATCCTTATTTTGGAATCTTGTAAACCTAAGTTTGATTAATTCTGTAATGTTTTTCATTCTAGAGTTAAAAATTAAAAAAACAATACTCAATATGATTCACGATTTGGCAACTATGATCCCCTTATATTATCAAACAATTACAGTGAAAATGGAGAAGAAAAAATAAAGAAAATCTACTCATTTCCATCAGAGTCATCATTAAATATATACATGTAAGGAATCACAGTAGTGCGATCAATTAATTCATTTTCAGAAACCTGAGTATTTACCCCAGGTGAGCTCCAACCCAGTCTCTGTATGTAAACAGCATCATATGCTTCAATATTCAATCCTGAAGCAAGAAACAGTTGAATCTCATACACAAATCTCTCTGTTCTTGCTCCCAGAAAAGGCCTTGCTGCTTCAGATACTGATGTCTTGAACTCCTCCTGTATCTTTTCAGGCGCATTCATGTGTTTTTGCTCTCTTCTGCAAGTTTTAGAATTAGCAGAAATCATCACCGATTTGGGATTTGGCATACTCGAATGATGTTAAATCATGCATGAAGAAACTTACTTTGTCAACGACGCATTCGCCACTCCAAAAATATGGTGAACAATGATGTCAACATCTTCCTCCTATAGATTAAGGAAAACGGAGTTATGATGGACAGCTATGCAATCTTCTATTTGCCCCTTTATTTCTCATTCATTAAACGAGAACACAGCAGAGAGAGAACCAGAAAATTTATCCACAATTTCGAAGTATATACAATTGGTCTAAACAAAATGCAGCATTTTGCCAGTGGACGTTTTTTGTTTGTCTCAGAGAGCAGCGAACAAATTAAACTAACCAAAGAGAATTCATAAAAACCATAAATATGGTAACTTCACTAACCTGAATAAGAGCTTGAATTTCCCTTCTTAACCAACTCTGAAGCCAGCAGTTTGGTTGACAATACTTACGAGATTTCCAATAATGCGATATGTTGAATATGTCATCCAAGAAACCTATTCAAAGTTAAAAGCAAATAATACCCTCATATACAGAGACAGACAGACCATTATTGAGCACGAAATTTGTTAAATAAACAGCTGTAGAAGGAAGACCTTGTTCAGTGTAATAGCATTGCAATCTATATCTGTGTGCCTTCGACAATGTAAAACTGCGAACACAACTATAAACGCTCAGTAAAAGTACTTCTACTAAAACTTTAACAATACTTACTGGTGAGACAAACCTATACTCAAAATCTTCATTTACATAATGCCGCTGAAAACAACTTCCATCAACTCCATGTATTATAGAAAAGTTTTCCGTCTGCATATTAGCGAAACAAGCACTAAGTCAGTAGCACATTTTATCAACTAAAGACTCAATTTGATCCATGAATGCCATAATAACATGGTGTGAGTGATTAAGTGACCGAATTGGGTCAGAGTCAAATTTGAGGGACCAAATTCAGTGCTTACTCTCATGTTATCCAAGCGAGTTAAACCCCAAAGTGGTCACTAAGATTGGTCGCGAGCAATAAAATAATCTCCGAGATTCCAATTGCGCTAAAGATTGGCAGAAACATACCACTTTAGTCCCTGGATCCTTCTCCTAGTCAAGTGACTTATGACTCCGATGACGACTAATGTGATATCCTTTTGCCAATCTTGTGACTGCTTTGGGGGTTAAGCATAAGTCATTATCACCCTCAAACATTTTGGATGCCTATACTATACTAGGAGCAATTAAAAGTCCATGATCGAAATTCTTATAAAGGGGATTACTTCCATGGCGAAAGAAACAACAACAATGAAATTGGAAAGATTAGGAAACCTTGCAAAGGGGGCATTTAACGGAAGAAGGTTGAGAAGGGTGCTTGGCGGCAACCACCTTAGTCCAGCGTAAAATGCAATTGAAGCAAAACTTATCTACAACACACAAGAACAAGAACAAGCTTAATTAGTTACGAACACATGGCAGCACCGATTTCATATTAAGAGCCCTAATCTAGCTTCTAAAAATTCAGGTATTGATCATCTAAAAAATTGAAAGAGATGAAATGAAATTACGGAAACATTTGTCGAGGTAGGAAGGTTGAAGAGTGGGTCCTAAGCAGATTGGGCAGCAGCTGCCGGTGTCAGTGTCGTGCTCCGACGAGAGCGACTTGATAACATGAATCGCCGCCGCGTCGTCTTCTTCCATGGTGCGCTGTCGATTCCGCAAACTTTACACTTTGATTTCATTGCAATCATCAAACAGTCGAGTATTTCTTTCCCTCTTTTTTCATTATTTTGTTTTGTCGTTTTATTTTACTTCATTTTAGATTTCTACCAGTTAATTCCTGTATTCGGTATTCCTAAATCAAATTACTCTCTTCAACAAAAAAAAAAAAAAATCAAATTACTCTTTAATCACTTAAATTAAAAGGGTAAAACTATGAAGGAAAAGTTTGGGGTGCGTTTGGTTTGCGTTTTCATTTTCTGTTTTTATTTTCAGTGTTTTCTGTTTTCTAGATTTTTTGAAAGAAAAAGTGAAAACAGCAAAAAACATGATTTTATTGTTTTTACTGAATCTCTAATTTGAAATGGTACTGGATATGTAATTTCTACTGCATGTTGTTGTTCTGTTGTTGAGTTGTGAATTTTGGAGTCGATATGTTTAATGAATGCTGGATCTGTAATTTTTGTTGTATTTTGAATGGTTAATGCTACTCTTATAATTTCTGGATTTGGATCTGGATCTGCTGAATGTGTTTGAATTTCTGGATCTAGATTTTTCTCCTCTTCTTGAATTATTTCATTCAAAGTTGTGCAGATCCGGTTGAAGGATTTTTTAATTTCTTCATGGAGCCGATCCTGTCTATGAATTGATTGTTGCCGTAGGATAGATGACTGAGAGTCAGTGAGAATGGGTTGATAATTTGGAAGCAAAATCTTGAGGGTAGCTTGAAAATCACAATGGTAATCACTATAGATTGGCATGGTGATCAATGAAAGCACCAAATGATAGGAGTAAGATCTCCTATAGGCTAGAATTGTAGAAATTATGGGGAAATTAGGGAGAGAACTGAAGAAAGAGAGGGAAATTAGAGAAGAATCAAGGTAGAAAAGGAAAGAATAACTCCATTGATGATGGAATTTCCAAAAGAGGAAGGAGATAACAATTCATTATATTCATAATTACCTATTATACTCTACTATTACTGTTTATAAATGCTACTAACTCATAAAAACTACCTAATTGGGCTATGGGCCCCTAATACACGTATCACACACCAGAATATTATTACGTATTTGTGTATCTAATTTTCTTTATTAAAACTAAGAATATCTTAAATATTTTATATAATTAAAAATAGAATAAATACCCTTCCTGGTCCTTAAACACTTGGCGCCCCTTAATGAATCGAAGTTCTTAGAGTGATCCCTAAGCAATTAAAAAATAGGACAAATCGATCCCTGAAATTGACAAATTGACATTGTAGCTTTTCACTAACAAAACTTTTTTTTTAAAATGTTGATTGAGGTAAAGTATATGTAACAAATATTTTTTAAATCAATAAATTAGCCAACAAAAAGTAGAACATCCGTAACTATTATTTATGGAATGTTCATGCTACATAACCAGCATAATATATTTGTTTTAGCCATCAAGCAATCATCAACAAGTACTATATTTGCTTGTGACTAAAAAAATTCAAATGCATCAAAGAGTGCATGTAATACACTAATAACTCAATGATGGCTATTTTTTATTGTTAAGGTAAAATAAATATGCTGATCACGAAGTTTTTCTCATAAAAAAAATAGAACATTCGAAACCTAAAACAACTAACAATCAACTAAAAGAAATAGAACATCCGAAACGTATAAACAAAACATTTGAAACCAAAGAAATAGAACATTCAATATAAGTTGTTGGGTGCTATTGGTTGAATTTTTATTGGTTATCTAGCATTGTTGTTAAATATTTTATAAAAATAAGATCAGCATTACCTTAAGGTACATGTCAATAGCTCTATAGAGAAGATCATGAGAGCATCTAGCATTTTGTGGCAAAGCTTCAACAAGTGATTTGAAACTCTCCACTCTCAAATTCTTATCCCTTGCAACCTGTATCAGATACCCATCCACCAACCTTCCAACACCATGCAATTTTTCTTTACAATAATAATTCCTTGGAATTTTGCAAACATAACACTGTAACACCCTCACAACAACATCTGCATCATTCAAAGAACATCTATCTACACGGTTCTTAACCAACAGATCAGACACACTGCACTGATCCAACATTAAAACTATCCTTGTTTCAAGCACACACAACAACTCTGGATTGATCTTCAGCATCACTGTAACACCCTCACAACAACATCTGCATCATTCAAAGAACATCTATCTACACGGTTCTTAACCAACAGATCAGACACACTGCATTGATCCAACATTAAAACTATCCTTGTTTCAAGCACACACAACAACTCTGGATTGATCTTCAGCATCACCCCTACTTTGAGCAGGTGAAGCAAGAAATTGAAAGAAACTGAGTTTTCTTCGGTGGGAAGTAACCTAATCAAGCACTCGGTTGAAAATCTATGTAACTGGATCTGGATTGTTATGTCTTTAGGTGTGAATTGGGAAAACCAATTTCTTGTCCAATGTGCTATGCAAGAACCAACAAGATCAGATTTTGTTCCGCCCCTTTTGAGACACTGAATCACTTCCACGAAATGATCGAGTAGCCCTCATCATATTCTCAGTCTTGTCATCAGCTATGACAGCATTAATCATGCTGTTGTTGTTACTCCTCGGGTGTGGTGGCAATCCATGCTTCTTATAACAGACATCTTCAATATAACCAGTCTTGCCACAGTAAGTACACTGCTTGAAGCTCTTACCACCTCTACCTTTAGAACCTCTATCTCCTCCATTTTTACCAGATTGAAAACTCCCTTGAGAATCATTTCTGGTATTTGTGGTGGTAATTAGAGTATTACTCTCTACAATGTCTGAATTCTGTCTTTCTTGTTGAAGAACCAGGGCAAATGCAGCATTTACTCTCGGAAGTGACTTCATAAGCATCACCTGTGATCTGACTACAGCAAATTGATCATTCAGTCCTCTCAGAAATTTTGCAACATATGTATCCTCTTTTCGGCTACGAACTATATCCAAACCACAAGATCAGACCTCATCACAACTCTTGCAAACTGGAATTGGACAGAAATTATCTAATTCCTCCCAAATCTTCTTCAATTTCGTAAAATAATTTGTGACACTCAAGTCTCCTTGCTTTGCTGCAAACATCTCCTCTTGCAACTTAGCAATTCGAAACACATCTCCCTGATAGTACCTATGCCTGAGATCCTTCCAAATATCTGCTGCTTCATTCATCCACATCACGCTTTGCAAAATATCTGAACTCAAAGACAAGCTTAACCAAGAAATACGTATTGATTGAATCGCTCCCACACATCACATAACAGGTCTCCCTGAGTTGGCCTAGCAATAGATCCACTGCCATTTATTCTTGGATTTCAAAGCTATTGACATTGCTCGTTCACAAACATTGTAGTTATTAGTTTCTAAGACAATAGAAATTAGAGGAGTTCCTGGATTTTCATCAGGATGTATGTAATACAGACTCACCGGATCTGAGATCAGACTCAGATTTGCACGATTTGTACTCGATTGCAGTTGATTGATCTGATTCATCAACTGTGCAATCGCTTGAATGTCCATGCTAGAAATTGAGCTTGTTAACGCTAATTCTGGTGAAGGATTCATCGTTCCTTCTCTGATTTTGAGATGCGATCGTTGTTGTCTTCCACACTCAATCTTGTGATCGGAACCTTTGCCTACTTCACGCTCACTGCACCATGTGGAAAAGCTATGAGGTAGACAAAGCAATTATCATCATCTCTGTGGTATGAGTTTGAGTGTGAAGAGAAAGAAGATGATTGAGAAAATGAAGATTAGAAGTGAGAGAGGGAGAAGAAACAGAGAGAGTTGGGAGAAAAGAATATCATTGATTACGCATCTCAAAAGAGTAAAAATAACTAGAATGAATTACAAAAGCTACCTAACACCTATTTATTAGATCAATTATTCTCTAACTAATTAAGTTACCTGCTGACTAAGTTATAGGTTAAGAAAAAACTTCCAGAACCATCTAATTGTAACTAACCTCTTAAGCTTTTTAAACAAGCCATTACTAACTATATGTACAAGTAGAAAATGACTAATTACACTTCAAATAACACTATGCTTGACATGTGGGTCTATTAGGTATGAAAATAAATAGATGAAGTTAGATACACAAACATCTAGACTTATTGGATTATAAAATTATAAAATTTCAGCATGTTGAACAAAATGTAATCAGATTAAAATAAAAACAAGGTGTAATTTGGTTCAATTGGGATAATGAATTTATGTCCCTTAAACATGTAACATTCTAATGTTCCGTTATTACATACATACACATATAACAAACCTTCAGCAAATGAAACTCTTCCTTAATTGCTTTTGGAGCTTTATTTTGCATGTATTTAGTTCCAAGAGTTGAGACTTCATAACTTCAACATCTCTCCTCATCAACTTCATCTCATTATTGCCATTTATCATCATCTTTCTTCTCTCGAAATTTTTGCTCATTTTTATAGTTGTATGAGTATGTGTCCTTCTATAATTTGATTTATCACTTGCCACTGACCTTGTTGCCATGTTCACTTGTTCAAGAAGCATGAATTTCGTTGTCAATTTCACAGGCAACCTATTATTCTTCGTCACATGCACACGTGCCTCTTGTGACAATCTATGGTATTCCAAAACTTTACACACCTCTTCTCTATCTTCTGCTCTCAATTTTGGATGTGCCTGAAAAAAAGAAAAGAAAGTGTATTTAGAGTCTTGAGTTTCAAACAACTAATCGAAGTGAAACTTCCAAAATAATATGTAACACATTCCACTCATTTTTCTCATGGAATATGTAAGTAATTCTATTTATTTAGTAGTTTCCCTTAAAAAAAAGTATTTAGAATTTTTTGAAAGGATTTTTTTTTAATATTTGTTTTGTGTCTGTGTGTCGGATATATTTTAAAAACAACACTTATTAATACTTATTCGACACATATATCTTCCGTATCTATATGTATCCTTATAAGAAAAACAAAAATATATTTATTTGGAGACACTTGACACATAAAAATATTATCATGTATTTATATATCTAATTTTCTTTATTAAAACTAAAAATATCTTAAATACTTTATATAATTAAAAATATTAATTGTATTTTAATATAAATAAAACGATAATGCTAGGTGTACACCTAGATTAATTGTTTATGAAAATAAGATCAGCATTACCTTAAGGTACATGTCAATAGCTCTATAGAGAAGATCATGAGAGAATCTAGCATTTTGTGGCAAAGCTTCAACAAGTGATTTGAAACTCTCCACTCTCAGATTCTTATCCCTTGCAACCTGTATCAGATACCCATCCACCAACCTTCCAACACCATGCAATTTTTCTTTACAATAATAATTCTTTGGAATTTGGCAAACATAACACTGTAACACCCTCACAACAACATCTGCATCATTCAAACAACACTTATCTCCATGGTTCTTAACCAACAGATCAGACACACTGCACTGATCCAACATTAAAACTATCCTTCTTTCAAGCACACATAACAACTCTGGATTGATCTTCAACATCACCCCTGCTTTTAGTAGGTGAAGCAAGAAATTGAAAGAAACTGAGTTTTCTTCAGTGGGAAGTAACCTAATCAAGCACTCGATTGAAACTCTATGTAACTGGATTGCTATGTGTTTAGGTGTGAATTGGGAAAACCAATTTCTTGTCCAATGTGCTATGCAAGAACCAACAAGATCAGATTTTGTTCCGCCCCTTTTGAGACACTGGATCACTTCCACGAAATGATCGATTCGCAGCTGCGATACATCTTCGAACCACCAAGAATTGTCCCCGAATTTCGAGTAGTCCTCATCATATGCCTTCCATGCTATTGCTTCTGAGCAATGCTTCACTATGTGCAAATTCTTGGCCCAAGATGAGATGGATTCACAGCTTTTGAGTATTTGGAATGTGTCTTTCCATGAAGAGAATATTAGGAAGCTGAAAATAGCTTCTGTCTTGGAAATGAGGTTTCCTTCTTCAAGTTCTTCGCTCATTTCCAAGAAATGTGCAGCACAGTATAATGGGGCAACGTTTTCTGCATTTATATCAATCTTCCAACCATAACAGAACTTCACTATTAATTCAAATGTTTTTCTACCTCCCGGAATGTTTTTTATTTGAATTTCGGTGTTGCATCCCTCTTGGAAGACAAGCCTATTCAAATATTCACTTCTTGAGACCATAGCAAGCTGGAAATTAATAAATCATAAGCGATTAAAGAAGTACAGAAGAGGAATGAGTTATGATCTGTGTTAAATACATTGGGTTGATGTACAATTTTTTTATAGAATATGCGCTGACTTTATATAACATAAAATAGAGCATAAATAACACATTTCAATTAAAATTAAAATTAAAACTGTTCAAAAGTTGACATAATATTTTTTTAGGCAGCTACTCTAAATGATGATAAAAACAAGTTCTCATAGCTAGATTTGGCATTTAACTACACTTTAAAAGTATAATTATAAGAAGAAGTAACGGTTTAAAAAAAATATCAACAATTTTAGATAAAAGTAATATTTTTATAGCATAATTCTCTAATCTTTCATCCAATAATCAAACGAAGAATTTTCACATGAAAACAAGGATGAAGTCTTCATTGGATTGGAGAATCCACTTTTTTTAATAAATGAAACACTACACTCATGGTGTCGTGTTCCTTGTGAAATTTAAGGAATTGAAATACTACATGTAAGGTGTCCCGTTCTTTGTATAATTGTATCCAATCTTGGCACATATTCCGAACATCAAATTCTTGAAAAACTTTTTTTTTTTTTGTCATGCTTGAAAAACTTTTTAAGCTTCATTTTTGTAATCAAATTTTTTTCCTTATTATTATATATGAATTAGCGTGAACAATTTAAATTGGATGTTTTATTTCTTTAGATTTTTGATGTTCTATTTTTAAAAAGTTATGGATATTCTACTAGCGTTCATTGTGGATGTTCTATAATTAGCAGTTACATATATTTTATTTTTGTTGGCTGATTTGTTGGTTAGAAAAATACAATGCTAGATAACCAATAAAAAATCAGCCAATATCAGCCAACAATTCATATTGGATATTCTATTTCTTTAGGTTTTGGATGTTCTGTTTATAGGTTTCGGATGTTTTATTTTTTTTATTGATTGTTAGTTGTTTTAGGTTTCAGATGTTCTATTTCTTTTATTGTGAATGTTCTATAACCAATGGTTACAGATGTTCTATTTTTATTGGTTGATTTGTTGGTTAGAAAAATATTGGTTGCTTGTACTTTCTCATAGGAAAAACATAGGTAACCAATAATTTTTTAACCAACAAAAAAATAGAACATCGGAAACTACTGGTTATAGAACATCCACAATGAAAGTTATAGAACATTCGAAATCTAAACCAACCTCAGCCAACTTTACATTTTTTTTTTATATAAACAAAACATCTGAAACTTAAAAACAGAACACCCGGAACATAAAGAAATAGAACATCCAATTTAAATTGTTAACTGAATTTTTATTGGTTATCTAGTATGGATAATATATATATATATATATATATATATAATAAGTACATGAATTGTTGCACAGAATGAAGATGAGATTTGGCAAACCTTATTCAAGTGAAAGCTGGAATCATCAACTTGTATGATCAAATCAACAGGGGAACTTGCCTTCATGGGAATCCTGCACCAAATGAAACAAACAAGTGAACAACATAACATAAATAAGAGAATGTAGTGTGTCATAGTTAATTAAGTTGTTGTAAGAAACTCATGACGAAGAGAAAAATGATGCTTTATGTTACCAGTTATGGTTTCTAATTGGTTCTAGGGAATCATCATCAGCAAGCAAAGGAACATCAAATGGTAAAACAACACATCTATTATTAGTCTTCCTCTTCCCAATGGACACTGCCCCTTGGAATTCACACGTGTTCTTCATCTTTCTTCAAAGGGCTTCAATGTTGGATATTACAAATTTGGCATGGATCTACCCAAAGGAGCTACTTATCTTTTAGAAATATTGGAGGATCGGATATATAAGCAAGTATTGGTGTCAAAACTGTCAATCCTTTTAAAGCATATATATTTTGGTAAATCTAATATGAGTATGATTGTGATGATTATGAAACTCTCACGACAGTTAAAAAATATAACTAAAATTAATAGAATATCTTTTTCTTTTATTATTTCTCATTACTTTTCAACTTTTTCTCACTTTTATAACCTCAATTTTAACTACGTTTTTTAAGTGTTATCGGTAGTTCTCTATGTCTAATTGCAGCATTTATGACATTGAAGAAGAAGGGTTGTTGCCTTTTACCATCATCCTATCCTATTCTCCTATTAACAATAGAAACGGCAACCATATTAAATGTGCATACAATTTTTTTTCCACGGTACCGTGGGGAGCAAAACTGAATAGGGAAACTTTGGGGAGGAACTAAGTAAGGAAACATAAAATGATAAGATATCGCATTCAACTCAAAATCTTAAGGTGTTAAGTAAATATGTCTTTCATATTATAAACTCCCCACTTCTCTTTGTTTCTTTCAATGTGGGACTAACTTTAAGGAGTATTTATGAGAAATATCGAAAATATTCAAGCGGCAGTGTGATAGACAAATACTCGAATGTACAAGTGTGAGTGAGCATTAAAGTTAATCTCACATTGAAGGAAACAAATAGAAGTGAGGAGTTTATAAGTTTCAAGTGTGAGTGCGCAATAAAGTTAATTCCAGTTTTGAGTTGGATGTAGTGTGATTTTGCTTTCCACGGTAGCGCAACATAATGAATTAGTGCATCTATAAAACGAGATTCAAACTCTTGAATAATTATTTAAGCAAATTAAGGGGACATATAAGAGCGGCGGTGAGATCAGGAATGAGGGATCGAGGGTGGCACATAGTGAGGTTACCGGCAATGCCGGCAGTGGAAATAAGGGAGAGAGTGCGAGGGGGGGGGGGGCGTGCATCCGGTGATAGGGTGGGTTTTACTCAGGGAAGGGTTTCTTTCAAGGACAAAAGTTGTGGGAAATTCGAGCTCCGATATCCCCGCGGCCACAGCGGCTCTAGAGGGAGATCGTTTGGGTACGGTGCATGGAAAGCAAGGTGACTCAGAACCTCCGAGAATCACCTTTACTAAGGAGACCAGAGATATTTTTTCTATGCCTTACAAAGATGCTGTAGTCATTAAGGTTCTTGATAAGAACCTAAGCTATATAGCTTTGACACACAAGCTCAGGGGGTGTTTGGCGTTTGTGAGGAAACTATGAGCTTTTGAATGTTGGTAATGGCTATTTTCTTGCAAAATTCGATCTTCTTGAGGAACATGGCAAAGTCCTTATGGGAGGCATGTGGATGCTCAATGGGCATTACATAGTTGTGAAACTTTGGAATCCATCTTTCAGGTCCGGGAAAGCTTCCTTTGGATCTACTTTAGTGTGGATTCGAGTTGAGGGTTTGCCAATCTGGTATTATCACGACAAACTTATGTCCAAGATTGCTTTTGCTGTAAGAACTCCGATTAAAGTTAATATGACTACCAAATCTGGCGAGCGTGGAAGGTATGCTCGTGCATGTGTTCAAAGTAATTTGGAGTCTCCTGTCGTTAGAAAAATTGTGGTAGATGAAGTTGTTTATGAAGTCTATTATGAGAACTTATAACTCATGTGTGGTATCTGTGATTGTTATGGTCACCTTGATAGTGAGTGTCACAAGAGAAAGGAGCAACCATCAGTGAGTGAAGAGGGCGGTATAAAAAAAATGAGCCTCTTGTGCAGAATTTTGTGACACCGGAAGTGGAGGTGAGTGTCCAGCAACCACCACCGGAGAAGATTGCTCCGATCAATTTTGAATTTGGAAAAACTAAAGTTTCGATTACGAAAAGGGAAGACGTTGATTTGGGAGAGATTCCCGTGCATGGCATTGATAATGCTGATACTTTGCATGATATGTTACATGAGGCAAATACAGGTTGGACTTTAGTCAAAAACAAAAAAAGGCAAATCTCCTTTTGTTGATCCAAAACAAATGCAGGAAGGGCCCAATAGCTTTCAATCCATTCAGGCTACTCCTAGTGGATCCACTAGAAAACCCAAGGCCTTCATGAAACAAGCTGCTGGTTGAACCCACAAGACCCGAGTCCATGTACCCATTCTTCCCCAAAAGACCAGGTTTGAAGGCCATCAACAGCAGCAGGGAAACGGTACTCTCTCCCGCAGCAATGGCTCTCGGTCGAACAAGATGGATCCTCCTTTGCAGACGCCAGCGGCAAAGAACGTCCACAAACGACGTCGCCCGTCATCTCTTCAGAACTCTCCCGTGGAGACCGTCAAGGAGAACCCGGTGGTGCTTCCACAAAACACAGCCTCTCAAATCGGATACTCCACCGAGTGGAAAAATTTCATCTTCTGTTAAGGATTCAGAGCTCCTGGTAGATGAGCACTTGAGAATATCATTGTGGCTCAAGAAATTCAGCACTTCATGAAGCATACAAAATTTCGGAAATGTGTCTTTGGGTTCAAGATTGATTTGGAAAAGGCTTATGATAGAGTTGATTGGCGCTTCCTTGAGGAGACCTTTCTTCTTTTTGGTTTCCCTCAAGTAACTACTAAGCTAATAATGAATTGTGTTCAATCCTCCTCTCTTTCAATTCTTTAGAATGATGATAAATTGGATAGCTTTAATCCTGCCAGAGGTATTAGACAGGGTGATACTTTGTCCTCATATTTGTTTGTGCTTTGCATGGAGTTGAAAATCAATCTTGGGAACCGGTTGCTGTTTGCAGGGGTGGTCCTAGAATATCTCATTTGATGTTTGCCGATGACTTACTTCTTTTTTGTAAGGCAAAGAAGTCTCAAGTTCATCTGGTGTTATCTGTTCTTGATTCCTTTTGCAAGGCTTCAGAGATGAAGATCAATACTGCTAAGTCCAAAGCGATTTGTTCTCTTAATATCTTCAGAGCTAGGAAAGATATGTTCACTGGTATCTCCAATATTCGATTTACTCATGATCTGGGTAAATATTTAGGGGTTAATCTTGGGCATTCTAAATCAAGTAGAGCTGAGTTTCAGAGAATTGTTGACAAGGTTCGTTCTAGGTTGGCAGGTTGGAAGGGCACAATGTTGAACAAAGCTGGCAGATTGTGTCTGATCAAATCGGTGCTTCATCTATTCCTTATTATCATATGCAGGTGTCTCTCTTTCCTAAGAATTTTGTACCAAGATTGATTATATTGCTCGGACTTTTCTTTGGAAGGGATTTACTGATGGGCGCTCTCTTAACTTGTTAAATTGGAAGAAGGTGATTACTCCAAGGAAATTTGGAGGTCTTGGTGTTCGGAGTGCTCGTTTTACCAATATAGCTCTTCTGGGCAAGCTGGTTTGGAATTTGTTTCATGCTCTAGACAAGCTTTGGGTGAGGATTATGTTGGCAAAATATCTCAAGGGTACCACTGATTTCAATGTTGTGTCTTGAGGGCAGGTTTCTAAGGTGTGGAAGAGCATTTGTTCAGCTTATATGGAGCTTCATGAGGGATTCTTTTGGAACATTGGTAACTCTGATTAGTCCCTCTGGTTCAGTTCTTGGACACCAGCAGGTAATTTAAAGACCCAGGTCCCTTTTATTCATATAACAGATTCGACGCTTACCATTGAAGACATTTGGAGGAATCATTCCAGGTGTTTCAATGAATTGTATACTGCCTTGTCTGATATCATCAAGCATAAAATCTCCAACCTGAATCCTGATCTTGCTTTTGGGGATAGGGCAGGTTGGTATTGACTTTCTTCTTCCTCAAAGACTTATTCTTGTAAAGATGGATACTTGTGGCTTACTAAGAGGCATGTTGATTGGCATGAGGGCACTAACTGGCTGTGGCTTTGGAGATTAAAGGTATCAGAAAAAATTAAATTCTTTCTTTGGCTTTGCTTGAATGATGCTATTCCTACAAATGACTTTCGTTTTAGAAGAAATTTAGCTCCTACTAATTCTTGTGGTAGATGTAATCTTCATGTTGAAACTGTTTTGCATACTATCCAAGATTTGTCCAAAAGCAAAAGATGTTTGGAAAAATCTTGGCTTTCATTTTAACTCTTTGGATAATGTTTGGGATTGGATTAGCCACAATTGTAAACATTAGGAATTCTTGTGTTGTGCTGGTATTTGGTGGATTTGGCGTGATAGAAATAATGATATTTTCAACCCTCTAGTTCCTTGGTCCGCTTCCAAAGTCAAGGGACTCTGTTTATCTTTGGTCAAAGATTTGGAGCGTGCTGCTTACTCCACTTCTTGTATTTCTTCGCAATCTTTGCTCATTAATTGGGTTCATCCTTCTGATAATCAAGTGAAGTTGGATTATGATGGTAGTTTCTTTTCAAGTTTGAATTCAGCAGGTTTTGCTTGTGTCATTCAAAATTCGGTTGCCAAGTGAATAATAGGGGCTGCTGGATCTCTTCCGGAAACATCTATCCTCAAGTGCGAATTTTTTGCTCTTTGGCGGGGTCTTCTCCTTGCTTGGGATAATGGTCATACAGAGCTAATTTGTGAGACTGATAACATAGATATTTTTCGCTTTGCTCAAGTAAATTGTCAAGTTGATGGTGCTAATAATAGGGATTTCGTTTACAAAATTCATGAGCTTTTATCTAGATCTTGGACAGTTGATGTTCAACTTATTCAGAGAAGTGAGTAGCTGATGCAATGGCTAAGGATGCAGCAAAAAATCATCTTCCCCATACAAAATGGTTGCAAGTTTAGAACTCTCTTCTCTCGACTTTAGCTAGGAATTGTTCTTATCCAGTTTAGAATTTGTTCTTACTTTGTATTTAGAAAAAAAAAAAAAAAAAGGGACAGATAAGAGGCAAAATAATTGCAGAATAGTCAGCATTATAATCTCATCCACTTCCATAGAAATACCAAATGAACTCTTGACCATTGGAGTCGCCTTCATCAATTAAGAATGTCTATTACTAACCAAATCTGATTTGATTGTAGCCACATGATTTTATGGTCAGGAAAACTTGTTCTTGCAATAATTATTGCCCTCTAATTCTTTCAAAATTATTTTTATTTTATGTATTTGTTTATTTATTTTAATTTTTGCATTACTTGTGAATGTGTTCTCAGGTTTAGGCAACTTCAATAGTCTTTGTCAACAACTTGAGAAAATTCTTTCAGGTGACACTTATAAATGCATAATAACCAAATAGACTTAATTTCTATGTAATCCATAGACATTTTAAAAGGAAATTAAATTAACAAACTATAATATATAGTTATCAATAATAATGTTGATCTATCACATACTTGTAATTCCTCAAAATTTCTATTGACCAACAATATAAAATTGTTTTAATTATGAATCACAAATTCTCTATCCGGAATTCCTTATTATGCATTAAATTTCACGTGCAATGTAGTTAGTATAGTAGTGTTCATTTCAAAGAGATCAGAATTGGTTTCTTTTCGTAAGAAATTACATTAGGCTTTACGTGTAATGTGTCTTTTTTTTAATTTAATAAATATTTAACTAAATAATAAAATATAAAGAAATTATGTAATTATTTGAAAGGTAACCAATTTAAGAGAAGTTGATTTTTATGAAAGATAAACCAGAGTTTAGAAAGAACTTAATACATACTAAGGTAGAGCAAACAACCATTAAATAATACAAAGCAACACAAAAAACACAACTAATCCTATGTTACATTTGTCACAGTCATCGATAACTATAGGAATTTGTTATCGCAACACTACTTATTATTAACAAACAAATGATATATCAACATAGTCTACTACATTCACAATTTCAATATCTTTATAACAATAAGGAATAACTCTTTTGATCCAACGGTTTGTGGTCAAAATCAAATTAATTCTAAACCTTTTTTTTTCTTTAAAATGATTACAAAAATTTCAATTTATATTAAAATCACCATTTTTACTAATTTGCTCCTGTAAGTATTATTATTGGTTAATTTTTATTTTGTTAAATAATAATTTATGTATTTTAAAAACCCTTAAACTTAAAAACTATCAAATTAAAATCCCTAATCTAGTCACCAAAACAAAATCCCAAACCTAACAAAATTGAATTCCCTTCTACTGCTGCTCGCCTGCTCCTATCTCACATCACCGAATTGCCATCGAGCTTGGACGAGTGCAACGTCGGGGTTGTGAGCGAGGAAGGGGATGGTGCGGTAGCTTGGGTTGTGAGCGAGGAAGGGGATGATGCCGTGTTAGGTACCAGACAAATGAAACAGCAAAATATAGAGATGAAAAATTAAGAATCTGTCTATTATATGTGAACAACTAAATGACTTTTTTTGAGAATATTTACAACTTCTCTCTATTACAAGGAGATTACAATAACATTCTCTCTTGACAAAATGAGAATACGCCTCTCTTTGTACATTTAGGAGAAAACCTCTCAAAGAAAATACTCTCTATACAACTCAACACCTATTGTTCTTGTTGAAATGAACTGATTGAAATGAACTATGGAAAAACTCAATTTATAGTTGAGTCTATTGGATATGAACCATCTGTCAATTAGAGGTATAATTCCTCTCATTTCCAACCACTGAAATTCTATGGTTATAAACTAGGAATGATTATTACATTTCATTTATTTAGTTATTATTTATTTATTTATTTTATAAAATTAGCTTTACTAATTTTACATGCTGCACCTCCATCTCCGCCTTTCAAGTCGCCAGAAGCTTGGGTTAGTTGTCGTCGCGTCGTCAACTGTTCCCCTCGCCTCTTGAAGCTGTCTTCTTTTCTCAAATCTGCTGTCTTCGGTCTCTTTCGAAGTGGCCAGGTGGAAGTTGTCTTCTTCTCTCAGATCGTCATCTTCCGTCTCTTTCGCGATGGCAACTGGCAAGGTCTCCTCTGACGTTGATTCCCTCTTCAGTGACGCAGGAAGATGATTGAGGACAACGGCAAGGCTTTTGAACAATTTTGTATTTAAACATATTTTTTCTTTCAAAATTTCAGCAATTACTTTTCCTGTTATTGCTGATTTTTTGATATTGTTATTTGATTATACTTCTACATTCTTTTTGTTGATACTTGATGTTTATAGATTCTAATAGCAATTGTTATTTACCTTGTTGAAACAATTTTAATCTTTGTGCCACTATGTAAATTGAAACCACACCCTGAAGAATGAGCTCAATATCTCACTTAGTCATAATTTCTTTTTTGCTTCTTTTGTTTAATCATATTTTGCAGTAGCTTCTTAAGTTTTAATCATCCCTGCGTTTGTGTCATTGGTTTTGATCATTTCTTGGTGTTGATTGTGTTGGGAAGAAATGCAGTAGTCCCAATCTTTTTGTTGATACTTGTATGTATTATCTTGAGTGTCTTTGATTATGAAAAATAGGTGTAGAAGGTGTTTTTTTTTTTTTTAATTGTTATATATTGATGGAGGGGTATTTTGGTCAAGAAATATTTATTTTGGTGTTTCAAAAACAAATTGAAACTTTTGTGACCATTTTGATAAAAAGAAAAGGTTTGGGATCAATTTGATTTTGATCCCAAACCTTTGTGACTAAAAGAGTTGTTATCCCTAACAATAATGAAAGTTTTAGAATATATACTCAAATTAGTCCCAAAGAATTCTAAAATGGACATTTTAGTCCCTAATAAAAATTAATTATCAGATTAATCTCCAACGTTAGTAAATGTAAGACATTTTGGTCCCTGACAAAATTAATTACTAAATTAGTTCCAACGTTAGTGGACATCTGACACTTTAGTCCTTTCTTTATCATCTCCGTCAATCATTAACAGTCCGATTCGACGTGACACGTAAAACTACTTTGTCCTTCTAAAATTTAGCTTAATGTGTGACTAAGCAGCTTCACGTGTCACGTTGAATCAGATCGTTAATCGTTGATGAAGAAGATGAAAAAAGGACTAAAGTGTCTAACATTTACTAACGTTGGGCACCAATCTAGTAGTTAATTTTGTTAAGGACTAAAGTGTCTTACATTTATTAACGTTGAGGACTAATTTGATCGTTAATTTTCGTTCTAATGTTATTAACAGTTATTAACATTATATGTAATAAAAATAATGGGTTAATGTTAAAATTGATCCTTAAAAGATCTCGTGTTATTTAAATCAATCTTTAAAAAATTTTATTAGTTATATTAGTTACCAAAAGATATAATTCTCAATGGGACTGATCATTTTATCAATTATATGACATATATTACAAAATAATTAATTTATTATTACATATTATTCAATTATTTTGTGACACGCAATATTTAAAAATGACATCTCATAATCTGATCGACAAAACAAATATTGTTATGGTACGTTTGGTTTGCATTTTCATTTTCAGTGTTTTTTGTTTTCTGGATTTTCTGAAGGAAAAAGTGAAAATAGTGAAAACAAATTGTAAAAAAATAGTTTTTCAAGAAAAAGTTGTTCCATGATTGTGGCTTGTGATAAAAAGACCGTAACCAGTTTCAAAGGGGCCCAAATAGATCCGCACATCGAAGTCCTTTGGGAGGACTCTACTTACTCCAGCAAAAATATTTCAAGACAAAGAAGAAAAAAACATATTCCGGAACGCAACTTTACGTTATGTTGAATTTTGATTGTTGTTTGCTGATGATGTTCCTTCAATTTTTTAAAAAAATTTGAGTGCACTTATAAAAGTTTTTATACCTAAAATTAAACTTTGAAAAATGAAAACACTTCATTTCGGATAATTTGTCATGTTTAACAAAATCAATTTTGCTAAGTGTACATATAAACACATTGAAATATTTCCATTTGAGGGAATGATTAATTAGAATGTGTTTTTGTGTGTTTTAGAGTATTGATTTTATATGAAATAAACTGCCTGTGTATTTCATCAATAATTAAATTATTTGTGTAATAGATTTATAAAATAATTATTTTTAAAATAATAAAATGAGTATGTTTCTAACAAATTATGCAGCAAAGGGCAAACTTTGAGACTTATAAGTTATAACAATCGCATAATTTTAATCGCTTATTTACTTTATTATTCTGAAAATAATTATTTGTTTAATTTACTGCACTAATAAGAATTTATTGTACCAAAATTAATTTTTTAGTTTAATTTTAATATAATAACGGTCCAAATTATTGTGACATCTAATTAGATGAATAAGTTAATGAGTTAAAACTCATTTATTTGAACATTACTCTCAGAAAATGATTTTTGAAATTTTAGGCTCCCTAAATTTTTTCTTTTTTAATTAATAATTTTGAAATTTGAAATATATTTTAGTTAAAAATTTGTTAAGACAAAAAGTAAATAAATAAAAAGACAGAAAAATTTTCACATATGGCACGGAATATCATATATTGTTTATTATGAGCGTTGAGATTTAATTTAAAATATGCAAACGGTAGTGATTGATGCAACTTAGGTAGAGTGGATCTAAGTGAAAAGCGTACATGGAATACTTGCAATTAGTTCAAACCTTGACACATAAAGGAGATAGGTTTATGTTGGCTCTTGCCCAGCTACAACCTACAAGCTTGGAGCAAACACAAGCATACATATTCTCTATATACCTTTCCATGTAATATATGATTTTACGCATTTATACAATACCACCTATAATATGTAGCTGAAATATATATATATATATATATTTTTTCATTAAATATAACAATTTTTCGTTAAAATGGTAAATTGCATTTTTTTCCTTAAAATTTGTCAAAAAATTTTTAAATATCCTTAAATTCTATTGTATTTTAATTTTGTCTCATAAATTTTCGATTTATATTAAATATATTCTTAATTTTTCAAAAGATGCAAAATTAATTCAACAATAATTTTAAAATAGTAACCTTTAATACAACTAAGTTAAACACAAAAGTCTATTACTAACACCTAATTCTTAAGTATTATTTTTTAATTGGTCAGTCCCAGAAGTTTTTTTATTTCAGTATAATAATAATATGAAGTTTATAGGCTTTTTAAATTAAAAAACATATTACATATATAAATCATTTTTGTAGCTAAGTATGACCAATTTTTTTATGTATCATTCTCTTTTTATTTTTATTTTTTTAAAAAAATATATTAGAGAAAAACTCAAACTCGAAATCTTTATTAAAAGAGGATGATAAATGTAATTTAAATTACATCTCATTTGTTTTATTCTTTTATTTCTCTCTTTTGCCTTCTTCTTATTCTTCAACTAATATATAAACGCATTGAATAAAAAAAATTATTCAATATGTTTATATATCCTGAAGTTTAATAAATAATGCAAAATTAACGACATCATTTTTTTTAAAGGAATTAAAAAATTAAATGCTAATTTATTCTATTAACAACTTATTAGTTTTTTAAAAAAAAAATTTGAATTTCACATTTGTATTTTTATTAACTTAAGAATTTGTAGAATAAAATAAAAAAAACCATAAATAAGTAGAAACAATAAAAGAAGAAAATAAATATAAAAAGGAAATATCAATGCACTAATCTATTGAAAAAAAAAAGCCCGCTAATGTTGTTATCATGTCATGTGTTAATTGCACAGGAGAGAGAAAGACCAAACTCAAGTGATATCTCCTCTGCCGTTCTTTTGCTACCTATTTTGGTCTTTTTATGTCAATAAGATGTGTTACTTTAGTAATTTTGCCCTTACTAAATAATAAAAACAAAATGGGCAACTTATTTATACAAGGAATACCCTGTTCCGCTAAAGTGGTGTGGAATATGGGATAAATTTCCAAAAAGACAATCCAGTAACGAGTAACGAGTAACGACTAACGACAATGAATGACCGCTTCAAGATTTCCAAATTAGAAAACGCTCTCAAATGCACAAACAGTGTGAGAGGAGAGAGAAACTCACAGTTTCAGATGAATAATCAATTCAAGATGTGAAATTCAATTCAATTCAAGAACCACCCTTTCTAACGGTCATCCCTTACACTCTTCGAAATGCTGAACCCCTATTACCCCATCCTCCATCACCCTTCAACTTCTCTTCTCTCTCCCACAACCACCATCTTCTGTGCCTCCACTAACCGCCGCAGATCCTTCTTCAAATCTCAGCCCTCCAATCTCAAGATCCTCCAGCTGGCATCCATCGCCGCCATCAACCTCAAGATCCTCCCGGAGCCTTTCAATTCTCTCGCAGCCGAAATCGCCCGCGGCCGCATCGCCCTGCCGAATCTTCCAGAACCTTCCATCCTCGCCAGAATCGTTGCGCCGCCGAAGAGGACCAGCAACAAGAAGAGGAAGAAGAAACTCGCGCTCTTGGCGTTGTTCGTGTTGGTGTGTTGCGCTGCGGGGTTCTGGTCCTTTAGGGTTTCTGATCCCAACGTGTTTGTGAGGGCGTTCTTGCTCGCTCTTGCTGGGGTTTCGGTGATTCGCATAAGTTTGGGGGAAAAGGCGATTAAGGAATGGGTTTTAGGGTTTGTGGTTGGGGTTGTTTTCATGGTGAGTTGCGGATTTGGGAAAGAGGACCTCAAATTTTGGGTTGAGAGGATTAGGGTTTGTTCTCCGGCGAAGCTAATTGTAACTAGGAAGAGGAATAGTAGACTCGGGAGAATGTTCAAATGAAAACTGAAATACTCTGTTCTTTACTTCTTTGTGATAGTTGATTTCTTGTATGCTGCTGCATTGTTACATAAGTATAGAAAATTGAACTTTACTTTCTTGGTTAAGAATGAAAAATGCATTCTAGAAAATTGAATTTATTATGCATTACACTAACTTAAAGTGTTATCTCCAACATTGTATTAACTTATTAGAAATTTAGAATTCAAATGCAAAGAGTACCACTAGGAGGCTCATTCAAATGGCAATTGGAGGTGGTGTGGTGGAGGTTTTCTATGACAGTTGTGTGCTTTGGTGCTTTGGAC
Source organism: Stylosanthes scabra (assembly GCA_036250425.1). Lineage (NCBI taxonomy): Eukaryota > Viridiplantae > Streptophyta > Magnoliopsida > Fabales > Fabaceae > Stylosanthes > Stylosanthes scabra. The sequence goes on along the minus strand of JASCZI010241833.1, from coordinate 49,365 downwards.
TATATAGGGGTGAATGGGGAAGGCAATAATTTTATTGTAAGCCATGGTAGAAATAGTTCAAGTTAGTGATATAATTGAAGTTGGTTTAGTTATCTAGTTATCTTGCTATCCTGGACATGTGAATGGCCTTGTTTTAGTTTTCTATACTATAAAAGGCCTCCCTTTCATAAACGAGTCAAAACTTAAAGCAGCAGATGTGAGTGAGATTGAAAATATTGTACCATGTTAGTTCTCTCACTCCTTTCCTCACGAGTTATTCTTCGCATTTCGCACCGTGAGGGAACTGGCTCTGGCTCATACACTTCCATGCCGCAATAGACCAAACGACATCGACTTAGTTTTGGCATTGAACTCTTGATAAAACGTCATTGTTTAATCTTAATCTCAAGATATTTTTCGGTGTAACAAAAAAGGTATAATTTTCATGAACAAGGTCATCCTAGTGTTTGCATTTGGAACTCCACAATCTTAGATGATTTTTAACGTGGATAATCCAGAAGTGATTATATACTAACTACAGAGGATATTTACTACATCAATCTACTTTGCATTTCTTTCTTGCAGCCAAACCAACTTACAAATTATTGTAGAGTGAATCAAGAGCTGCTTAATGAATATAGCTCTTGCATAAACGTACGCTAATGTTATTATGAGCTAAAATATTTTTATTTTATCAAGCTGTCACCTAACATAGCTGCTATGATCACATAACAATACAGGAAAATAGGTGGTTAAATAAAATAGGCTTTTATGTTGAACGGAACCAATGTTCATCTGTAAAGGAGAAAAAAAAAAAAAACAACATTGACAAAAGGGTTTTTTTTTATTTTTATTGGATACATTTGCTATTCATAGAATTTTCCACTCATACTAATACTAATACACTATATTGATGGTCAAATATAACTCTATTTCTTCCCTCTCCTTGTTGTCTGTTTCCTATGTCCGTGCCTTGAGAAGGCCTCCTTCTATATCAAATCAAAATAGATCCAACTGAGTATATGGAGTATGGACACATGGTAATTATCCCCAACTATCTGCATAACTCAAGTCTCATATGAGAAGCAACACTATGCATACTGATACCGTACACTCATTGTTTATCAGTAACCATGTCTAGTTCTGCTGATTCATGAGCAGCTTGTGCCGCATCAACCACATCCTTATACTTGTTAGCCTTAAAGGAATCAATTGACTCCTCAATCCTCATCTTTTTCTTTTTAGCCTAGGCTCCTGCTGATTTTGTTTTACAACATTGACTTGTTCCTCAATTTTAAAAGTATGGAAGGGTAAAACATTTGTTGCTGAAAATTTAGTTACCACTAAGCTAGTTGCTGATGAAACAGTAGTTAACTAAACTTGAATGCATAACTACTAATTGAACAGTAATTTTGAATCCAAGTGGAGCATTTGTTTCTCATTTTCACAGTTGAGAGTCCACTGTGTGATGGTTTTTCAGAGAATAGTCAAATTATTACACCAATTAGGCGGAACAGAAGAAACATCATCACAACTAAATGCAAATGGCAATCCCTCATCATGAAAGATCAAGGCTTGTCAAGATCTACCTTGGCATAAAGATCAACCAAGAATTGGTAGATATCATAGTTGTCAACAAGTGCGGCAGTGAAACCTTTGAGCATGATTTGCTTTCTATCCTCCTGTTTGGCGTGGAGGAAGGCACGAAGAGCCAACTCTTGCGCGAACATTTCAGTGGCCCTGGGGAGGATCTTCTTCGCCTCGTTCAACACCATTGTCACATCATTCTTCGATTTCAACACTCTCTTCACATCTTCCATGGAAATGCAGCCAGTCATCGATTGGTAACCGCCATCTGCATCCCTTCCGTGTAGCGAATATAAGCGTTCGAACCAGTCATCATTCTGGTGCAGAGTTTTCTTTTCCTTATTCCAGTCAACACGAGGAACAGCCGCCATAGGTGGTGGTGTGTTCTAATTGCACGCAATTGTCAGTGGAAAAACTACGATCGATGCATAAATAATGGATTCATGAGTAACAGAATTGAGTGCAGCAGAATGATTCAAAGAAAGAAAGAAAGAAAATGAAGAAAGATTCAAGAAAGAAGAACGTGATTACTCGAGAAGGGGTTCTGTTTCTTGACGATCAAAGTTGCAAAGAATGCAGAAGCTGAGAGAGAGTTCGATACGGGAGCTTCGTTCTTTCTTTCTTTCTTTCTTTCTTTCTTTCTTTCTCCTTTCAACTTTCTTCCCTCATTTTTGGTATTTGTAACTTCCTGTCTGACGTAATAATATTTGTACATATTGGTTAGTTGTAGACATAACTGTTATTTAACCATAGTTAGTAGTGGTTAGTTGGAAGTTTGTTATTTCTGTTTGGTTGAGTTAGTGAAGTGAACTTAAGCGTCCAATTACTTCTTCTGTTATTGTTGCTGCAGGATTTCACCATTTGGTTTTTCTTGTGCAATAAGAAACTCTCACTTCCCTTTTAATTCTCTAGAACATAGTAGAATGTTCATAGCTTAAAGCTTGCTCAGATCATGTTTTCCACGTCCTCTAACCGAATTTCTAACTAACTTTTTTTTCTCTTGTTCATAGAATTTCCAATTAACTGATTTTGTTTCAGGACGTGGAATTTCCAACTAATTAACTTTTCCCTCTGAGTCTAGGCATGTTGAGTTTAGAGTTTAGAATAAATCAATAACTAGTAACTAGTATATATTTACAGCATGAAGTTAAAAAGGTTCAAATAAACCAACAAAGTGTATGTATTGGCTTAGAAGTGCTAGAAAAAATTATACTGGCACTCTAGAGTAATCTAAATTTTTTGTATTATTTGATGAGTCCAATTATTAACTCCGGCCATAATTGTCTCTCAAAGCAAATGCATAAGAAATTTAGTCATATGGTTTAAAACAAATTTGTTGTATGAAAAAACAATTTAATTCAGTTTCTAAATCATTTAAAATAGTGTAGTTCAGTTTCAATTCAATTTAGCTAAAAATTGAACAATGCACACTCATATGGCTTATCTTGAAAAGGCAAGTCAATTACAAACTTGGACACAAAAAAAAAATGACAACATTCCTGTACAATAATTGGAATAGCAAAAGCCATTAATTTTTTGTTTGTTTCTAATTTGGTTCAAATAAAGGTATGAAGTTGGTTTTTGCTTGCACAGTTCATTTTAAATGAGCTCATGGTCGATCATTGGTGGAGAAAAAGCAAAACAATTCTTTCGCAGTTTTTATAGCAATTTTTTGTTAATAAAGCTCGGAAATGATCAGTGAAGTAATAATCCAAATTTCAGATGTGTTTATAGTTTATACTTACTAGATATTCACCATATCATTTTACATTTTCTTTCTTGCAGCAGAAGCAATTTCAACATTTGCTTAACATGCAGGAAAATGGATCAAAATTTTTTGGCCAGTCAAATAAAATGCACAATGCAAGTTAAAAACGAACCACGGCTCATTTGCAAAAGCAGAAAAGAAGATCGATAAATGCTATTACTCTTCGAGTCAATTTACCATTATTTTAAGACTACTTGTGCTTATTTACCAATTAAACAGACTTAATTTTTTAATAAAATAACGTGAGCATTTTTCACATTTCAAACTACATTGCTCTTCTCTCAATTTCTTTCACATTGTGTAAAAGTGAAAGTTATAATGTTTTTTTTTTCAGAAAAAATAGTCAAATTACACCAATTAGTCTATCGTATTGTATTAATAACCGGTGATCTCATGACACATCAAAAGAAGAAGATAAGAACATCATGAGAGGTAAAATGTTCTAATAATCCAAAAAAGACTGAAATGAGGAGTAAAACCATAGTTACATGAAATACAATACATTCCGGTATGCGGATTAGTACGCGAAATTTCACATTTAAAATATTTTATGGTACGGAGATGAATTGTGAATTGGCATATATATGAACTAGTACACGTTACGTTACCTAATTTAATTCTTATAACTATGAGTAAAACATTCAGATTTGATGATTAGTATCCAATTAAAAGTCCAGTAACAGAAGACCAATTAAATTCATTCCACCAAGATTTTAATGTAGTCAAGATCAACACTCATGTTAGGATCCACAACGATAATATTATGCATGTTCATCATTTCCACCAACTTCACCCAGTTCTTGAAACTGCCCAACATTTTTCCCAACATCAATTGCAGCGTGCATGTGCATTCTTGAAGAATGGCATTTCAAGAAATAAACTAAAGAATGCGATAATACCACTCCCTCTCACACACAGAGAGAGCTTCTTTTATTTGAAGGAAGTTAAATCCGAACGACCCAACCAAACTGAAGTCTTCCACACTATAGGTTAGGATATTTACAACTCTTGCCGTAAACTAACTCCTAGAATCTCTCAAGCCGAAAAACTCTATCCTAAATGCTTTCCATTATTATCTCAACTAAATCACAACTTTTTTTCACATCAATTCCCTTCATAGTTAATTCAAATTATTTTCTTCTTCGAATTATTCAATTCCATGATCCCTCAATCCAATTCTAACAGTCTTTGATCATTAATAAAACTGAGTAGTCTAAGCTAAATAAGGATCTCAACAGAAAGTGATCAATTCCTGTATCTAATAGTTTATTGATGCACTCTGAAATCTCAGTAAGAATGACATAACTGAGATGGTTTAGAGTCACTATTCTCAAATTTTTGTTTTAAAATTAGAGAGATTAAATATATTTTGAGAACTTTAAACAAAAATCATACAGCATTTTATTATCTAGATTCTAGAATTCTCTACTAACACCATTGATATTCACTATCAGTAGTAGAACTATCCGTTTCAGTTTCAGTATCAGTATCAAGGTCAGTTTCAACAGAGTCCAAGAATTCATATATTGTAGAATCCGCTCGTGCCGCGGTGAAATCTTTCTCCATAATCTCCAACCTTTTATCATCCTGAGCATGTTTCCAGGCACGCAGGGCGAGTTCTTGGGCGAACATCTCACCGGCCTGGCTGAAGACCTGCAGCGCCTCGTCCGATACCCTTCTGACGTCATCATCAGCCTTCATTTGTCTCAGGACGCTTCCAAGAGGAATAATAGCGGGCTTCTTTTTCTTGGTTTCGTTCTTGTGGACTTCCCATAAAACTTGCAACTGTTCCTCCACCGGAAGTGGAGGCTCATGCAGTTGTTTCTTTATTGTGGACCACTTAGTTATTGTGTGCGGTGCCGGTGGTGGAACAGCTGCTCCGCTGCTGCTACCGTTGCTACTGCCACCAGCCTCCATAGGATCCATTGTCCGATCCTTCTCCCTTCTATCAACATTGTTTTTTAAGAGTTCAACACAATAGCGTGGAGAATAATTCAAGAAAAACAAAAGAAATAAAAAAAAGAACGAACAACTAACACAATTAAAATTTTTATATCAATACCTATAAATTAAGATTGACGAGTAACGGGTTGGAACTAAAAATAGTAGATACAGAGAAAGAAAAGAGGAATGATACTACTTACTCAAAGAGATGCTGTGTTCTTGATGATCAAACAAAATCTGATCTGAAATAAAAACGGTTTTATAAAGGAGAGATAATAGATTCTGTCCATCGTCTAATTATCAGTCTTTCTCTCACTAAATTCAAGCTATTTGTAACCGCATAAATTTGAATCACATTTCAAACTGATCTAGTTTAAAACTAATTTTCAAAATTAATTCTATCACATAATATTATAAGAATTAAAATAATTCTACACATACATCCAATTAGATGTTATCACATCATTAAAAATAATTAATTTTTAAAATTAATCTATGTGTACCATCAAAAAATTTTCTGTTTATATGCTAATCTTTATATTTTTCAATTTCTCTTTCTTTGTTAATCTTTATATTTTTTCGTATTGCTAACTGGTGTGTACAGATGTGTACAACAATACATCTAGTATCAAAATTAATCCATTATTTCTAAAGTTATATAAATTCATATTAAACTCATATTATAATTAAGAAATAATTAAATAAATTTTTAAAGTATTATAACATTTAATTGTTTCACATTATATACACACGTTATTTTGCTTAGTACTTATCACATCTTTTTCTTTTTTAATAGTTATAATTTTTTTTTAATACACTAGGCACCTTGATATCCGAATAAGATTAAAATTTTTTATTAATTAATATTACAAAGTGGCTTGCCCCTGCCCAAAACGAAATCCCCTCGTCGAGTAATTACCAACTATGTTATGTAAATTGAGCCTCGGGCACAATAGTAGTTCCTGATCCCATTTCTCAGAAATCGGAATGGATCAAATTATCATTTTGTGGCTGAGTCACTCCTGGAAAGGAGCTCAGGAACTACATTTCTAGATTATGGACCAACATAAAACTTGTCAGGATAGACAATAGAATCACAATCACTTTGATTTGGAATAAGCATGGAAATGAATTATGAAAGACTTTACACATAGAGAAATAGATGATGAAATAGAGCAACAATATTTGTTACCAAACTCATCCATCGTGCAACATGGAAATCTTTCATGTTTATAAGCCTATACCCATTGTTATATAGATCAAACATATAACCATAACAAAAATGTAATTTTGTCCTTCAATAGATGAAGGTTTAACCACTTTTAATTTCCCCCTGGTTCTAAATTTACATGCAAACTAAAACAACAAAGTAGGGCAGAATAATATGTTTTTGTTCTGTTGGAAATTATTTTGCTAACACTCATCTGGGGTTTCAGTTTCAAAACTTTCACAGTTACCAACAACTCGCTGATCTCAGATAATAAACTTGCTCGGACTAGCTGAATTTGCATCTTCATGCGCAGCATCGCCTGAAAAACCATAAAAGTGGTACATGAAGGATAAAAAACATGATGTAGCCAAAATCGCATTACAGAAAGAAAATCTGGCTTTCACAATATAAATCCCAAACTTGGATGACCAACATCAAGCTTTTGCAACACTTTACTAGTTAAATTGACAAGGTAGTCAAACTAATGTAGACAGAACTAATTATGCAGCCGTCAAACTAGCAAATAACAATAATAACAATAATTCTATTTGTGCACCAAAATCAACCACTAAAATCAGCCACCATGTATAATACACATTGAAATACAAAATACATGTGTAGTTAAACTTATTTTTAGTGCGTATTTTGTATTTCAATGTGTATTATATACTGGTGGCTGATTTTGGTGTACACCTAGACTAACCCAGCAAATAATATGTTGTGGGAAAATTCCAAATTAAAATATTTGTATTTTAGAGATGAACAGATTCTGATTTGAAATTTAAATACTTGAACATAGTGAATGATTGATGAGTGAAATTTGTGTATCAATTTTTCTCCTTACTTATTCAACAATTGTAACCTTAACATTTCACTGAACTAATGTTCTTGCCTCTTGCCCTGCTATCATTCTCCATCTATTTATACCCTATCATGGTTTCTTTCTAAGACTGAAAATTTTCTGATATAATCAGAAACTGAGAATAAGTTCTTAGAACAAATCAATTTCTTATCAAAATGACACACTAAAAAACAACTGACATTCACTCAACAACCTCATAATCAAAAGGCAAAAGTAAGAAACTTATTGTCATTAGGGTATGGCCACACAATTGCTTTGTGAAATAAGACCTTTTTCCCTCTCAAAAAATTTTAAATCTATAGTAAAACAATAAATGAAGGTAGTAACAAACTACCTCCACGGTATTTCTACCAGTCATATTTTATCACCTGACAACACTTAATACAAAAATGTCAAGAACGTTTCAATCTGGGTTTTTTAATGTTTCTTTTTATTTTTAAAATAAACCACACACACACAAACGCACAATAGAACAATTGTAAGAAGTAAGAACCTATTAGGCAAGCCACCATAAAATGGAGATTAACAAAATCAAATCAGTTTAATTTTGATTCACAGGCTGAGACTAGAGGAAATGAAATTGGAAACACTTCTCTACCCCATACAATAGAACCTAACTTAATGCCGGTGATGGTTAAGTGCACCACATAGAAACACTTTGGGGTGGTTACCATATGGTTTTCCACGAGGGTTTGTCCCCCTGCATAGTCACACAAGGTTTGAGTAGTCATCTCATCTCCTTTGTTTTACTATCATCTTCTGTCAATGGTCATCTCTTCCCCCTCCTTCTTCTTTCTTCCTTTTCTTTTCCCTTCTCTGTGTCTTTTCTCTAATTCTCTTTCTTATTCATCCTAGTCTTCCTTCTGCTTTGCCATTTCCCTTATATTTTGAATGCTTATTTCATTCTTGTCTTTTCTCGCATTTAAACAGATTGAATCGAAAGTGACAATTGACACATGCCTCTTTGACAGGTTGATTGAATTCTAAACATCAATAGACCTAACTGAATACCTAATTCTATAGAATATGTATTTTGCTAAGTTCATGAAAATGTCACTGGATACACATTGTAAATCAAAATTTAATTGGAAAATATTACCTAATCATATCCATACATCATTGAATGTTTGCTTAGAACATTTCTATAATGTATTAATGTGAGTGTACAAACTAAATCCATATCTAATTGCATAAAAAAATTAGGGTTAGGAGGCAAATTACCAGGTGTAGATTGCGGGGTTTCGCCATAGATGGCCTTGAGCCTGTGGAGCGGGACGAGGGCGTCGTCGTTAGCGGCTTCGGCATAGAGCTGCTGCTTCCAACTCCAAAGAGTCTTCTTAATATCTTTATTCGATTTTACAAGAGATGCTTTCTCATCCTCCAAAGCATCAATTAATTTTTGCTGATGGAAAGATCTTCCGGCCAGAACCACAAACGTAGTAGCAAGACAAACACTGATCACCTTGTTGTTGTTCGAAGCTTTCCTTGCGCTTTCAACTATCCTATTAACAAACTCCATTCCCTGAAATTCAAAGAAACTCAAATGGTGATGAAAAATACAATTAATTTAGAAAGCCAAGAGAATTTTACAACAATTAACAACATAATTTAACAATTTAAAATTGAAAGTAACAGGATTTAAAATACCACTTGGCACGGTGGCGACAGAAGCAGAGGACCGCAAGAGGCGAAGTAGCTATGTGAGGAAGGGAGGGTGACACTAATGGAGAGTGGAGAGGAGACTGGGAGAGAGTGAGGGATGCGAGGGTTGAGAGATTTGAGGTGGCTGCCTGGCTGGATATCGGGTAGAGGAGGGTACCATGGGCTATATACTTATTTCAGTAAATTCACTAAAGTCGTAGCGGGGTAGAACATGTGTAAACTAGATAAAGGTTGCGAGAACCAGACTGGTGATTGAACAGGTAGAGTGACTAGTTCAATGTCTGACAATCGTGGTCGGACCGGTTTACTTAATTACATGGTAAAATTATTAAATACGAGTAAATGTTAAAATTTCATGAAATAAAATAGATAAAACTAGTCAATTTTTTAAATATATTTCCACATTCAAGTTCAAATATTAAAGTTTGCAATTAAAAAAAAGTCAACATACTAAAATCCACCTTCAAATTTATGATGTTCTACCACCAAAAGAAACAAATAACAATAACAAATAAGATTTCAACCTTAAAAAAAAAAAAAAAAAAACAGACACCACACATCACATATCATAATCATCATTAACTTTTTATCTACCTTATCGTCAGCTTTTATTTCAATTTTCAAGTCCTAAAGTATGGTCTAGTAACTCGCCTACACTTAATGATATATTCTTATTTTAAACCTCAAGGAAGATCACTAAAAGGTTAAACTGGTGTGGGGCGAAAAAAAGAGAAATTCGAAACCTCTTTTTTAGATTGTTAACTAAATTGCAGTTATCCAATGTAGGATTTAATACACAATTTGGCAGTCTTTGTCTTAATTTGAATGATGTTCACTGTTACAGTTCCAGTCTTGTTTGATCTAATTTTGTATATAAAGATGGTGCTAAAGGAGTAATAGCAGCACCAGAAGCCAGAAACGAAGAAAGAAAAGCCTTAAACCAGAAAGGAAAAATAAAGGAAGAAAAGGAAAGAAAGCGAGAGCACAGAAAGTAAACTTTTATTGAAACTGAATGAATAGAGAATACAATACCAAGCCAAAACTAGAGACCTTATATACAAGACTCACTTAATAATAGAATAACAGGTTAGCAACTAAATCTGTTATACCAACTAACTTAGAATAACAAATGTCAAAACTAAACAAGCCAACTCTGCACCAGTAACTTTGTTAACAAGTAATAACACATAACTCATTTATATCCTAACAGGTGCCATGCTAATAAAATTTATGATACAGTAGTACTGGTTGAATAAATAGTTTCAGTTTATCCTCTTTTGGTCTGGCCAATGTCTGCAAAATTTTAACATTTGTAGAGGGACAATGTAGATTGAGTATTTTCTAATGTCCTCCTTCAGTTAAATTACTAAAATGGGACAAGTAAAGATGGTAGGTCTGTGTCATGGTAATGGTTCTCATCATTCTTGAAAGCACTGTCTTCCATGATTTTCCTTGAGAATTAATTCAAGAATAAATCTATGTGTACCATTGTACACACTTGAACACATCATTTAGCAACACAGAAAAATATAAACATTAGCACAGAAATTTACATCTAGTATTACCCTAAACCCTAAACCCTAAACCCTAAACATTAAATGGTGTGTATGTACAATGGTACATCTAGTATTACCCTTAATTCAATTTCATTATGAATATATTCATGTGGCAGCATTTTTTGGTTTTAGCATTTCATTTTTTTTTTGTTCTATGAGCCTCTATTTCATCTACTCTTCAAAACTAACTGTCTCACGGAGTCAGGTGAAGAGGGTTGAATACTTGGATTTTATCTTTATAGTGCCATATTCTTCAATCTTCTAATGATGAGTATGCAGAACCAACCAAACACATTTCATTAATAAAAATTTATGGCAACATTGCAACAACAATCAAAGTGCAGAAAATTAAAAGAAGAAAAAAAAATACAGATAGAGTACCAGGGAAGAGAAGAAATCGGCGATGGAGAAGAAAGGAGGAGAGCCTTGCGCCGAGAGACGAGCGACGGTGAGCAATGGGGACGGCCGGGAGGCTTGCGCCTTTGGACCGTTGGGATGGTTGCCGGCGATGGCTAGGGTTCTCTTTTCTTTGTTCTTCTTCTCACTCAGTTCTCAGTGTGCTACTGTGCTTACTAGCTGCCAGGGTTCGACTTCTTCTGCATCAAAGAAAAAAAAAAGTTTTACCTCAAAACTACACCGTTTTTCAGCAAAATTTCTTCAATATTCTCATTTTGGTTCCAAAAAATTCACATATTAATCTTAACTAAAATTAATTACATTTTAGTCCCTATTGTTCTATTTCTTAAGTCAAACTGGTCTCCAAACTTAGGTTTGGTAAAGCTTTTCAACCAAGTGCTCCTTCTCTCAAAAAGCAAGAGCCACCTTTTTGCACTCGGTAACTCGAAAAGTCAAGGAGTTTTTGTTCCCACCTTTTGAGAGCCGGGGGTGCTTTTAGGGCCCTCAAGAGTAGCTTTTCAAAGCTGGCTCTGACTCCTCAAAAAGCAAAATGACGAATTAACATTATATTTTAATAAAAAATCAATTTTATTCTCTATTAATTATATTTAATTTTATATTAATGCATCATATACTAACAAAAAGGTTGTTATAGTAATTTATTATCTTAAGAGCAACTATAAAATAGATTTACCAAACGCGACATGTGTGGCTTCTGCTTATTGAGAGCAATTTTGAATTATTTTACCAAACGGTCATCATGTGACTCTCCATCAGCCACTTTTTGAGAGGCACAACATTACCAAACCGAACCTTAACTGACTTAGATATTTTAGGAACTAATCTGTCTTATAAAATAAAAAGTTGAGGACTAATCTGACTTATAAAATAAATGTTAAGAACTAAAATGTAATTAATTTTAGAGTAAATATCCAATCCGGCCCCTAACAATTTTTAATTTGGACAACTCCACCACTAATGATTTGAAAACCCTAATCCGACCCTCAACCATTTAAAAGTTGGGAAAAATAGACCCTTAAAATCAGTAGATCAAGCTTAAATTCTAACCTCACAAACCACTTTTAAGTGCTTATTTATTTTAATTTTTACATGATTGAGGGCCAAATTAGGGTTTTTGAATCATTAGGGATGAGTTTGTCCAAATTGAAAATCATTAGGGCCGGAATGAGTATTTACTTTTAATTTTAATTGGACTAATGTGTGTATTTCAAAATTTCTTAGGAACCAAAATAGATATATACTTAAATATCTTTTAAAAAGATCCGATCAGGCCAAAAAAATCGGCATTGTTTTGACTAGTTCACCGATAAACCACTCAATGCTCATATCAAGGCCTCTAAAATCTTGTTGGACATTTTTAAAGCCGAAGAGAACTTAAAGATGGTTCCCATGCTGGACCTCTCTCTCAATCTCTTTGGCTTGATCTTTGGACTCATCAAGGCTTGTTAGCTTATATTGTTCCTTATATTCACATTTCTTATGCTGGTCTCAGGTAGATAATGTTTCCATTTGGATTTGAATTCTTTATATACCATGTTAGCATCTAACATAATTGATGTAATTAATTCTCCTCACCCAAGGATTGCAACCCAATAGACTTGGAACCTTTCTTCTAATAGTGGTTACTCCACTAGAACTGGGTGTGAGTCCCGTTAAGAGAAAAATATTATGTGGCAAGAAAATGAAAATTGGCTTTGGCTTTTTGGTGCCTTCATACCCCTGAGAAAATAAAGCTCCTGATTTGGCCTAGTTCAAATAATGGCCTTTCCCTTTTCGTAGGAATCTTACTACTTTAGCCATTTGCTCTCGTTGCAATTTACCCCAAGGATTCTAATCACTGCTTCTGTCTTTGCATCAAATCTAAGCTTATTTGGAAGTGTTTGAAGATTGGTTTATCTCTTTTAAATCAAGCCTTTGACTTGGCCAGTTGGATTCGCAAAAATGTGAAACAGCATAAAACTCTCTTTGCAGTAGCTTTTTGGTGGATATGGCCTGACCGTAATAATGATTATTTCAACAATGATGATCCTTGGAGCAAAGATAAAGTGGTTTATTTAATTCGCCATGCTGCTCATGATCTCTCATCTTCTTTAATTTGCCAGGATTCTTTTGTTTCAGTGTCTGATTTGTTTACTTGGAAGCAGCATCCCTCTCTTGTTATTAAAATCAATTGTGATGCGAGTCTTTGGAATCAGGATCGATTAGCTGGAGTTGGTTGAAACGTTTATGATTCTTCGAGTCAGTGGATTAAGGGTTGTTCAGAGTTATTCCCTTTGATAGTATTTGCGTTGTGAGCTCTTCGCGATCTAGCGAGGTTTAATTCTTGCTTGGGAGTGCAACTGTAAAGATGCAATATGTGAGACTGATTGTCTTGATGCCTATTTATTGGTCACTCAAGATAATTGCAACCCAACTCAAGGACATTTTGATGCTATAGCCAAGATAAAAGAGATGTTAATATGGAATTGGATAGTTTCGATTCCTCTCGTTCAACACACAGCTAATAGAGTGGTAGATCGTATGGCTAAGAAATATGCGCGTTAGCAACATGAAAACACTGAATGGTTCCAACCTTGGCCCATGCTTCATAGTATTATCATAGACGAAAGCTCATTTTCTTATTAGTTCTTGTCTTTTATTTCTGTCAAAAAAAAAAAAAACTTGCTTGTCACTAAATATCTTATTCATGTTTTGAGCGATCATATATGATTATGATACAATTTTTTTTATACACAAATCCGGATTTTTTGTTTTTTTTTTCCCAAAATAAATAAATCAACTCTTATAATCTTTTTAGCTAACCATAAAAATCTGAGTTAAAAAACTATGACCATAAATATAATGGATTTAAACGTGCTAACCCATATAACTCACGAGCTCAGACAATCAAACCTAAAATGGTCGGTTGGCTTTGTTTTTTTTTATAAAAAAAAAAGAAGAAGAGTGTTTTATGTGTTATGTGATTACTATGATTTATTTTTCAAATTAATACTTAGTAAATTAACATATTTTTATTGGTTTTGTAAAAAAGAAAAAAAAAACTTAATCACATTAGCGAAAATATATATGTTATCCAAAAACTAAAGTATATTTTTATTTTTAAAGCTTATTAAAATTTTCAAAAAATTCCTAAGCATGAAATGTATTGCTAATAATTAACTTTTCAAGAAATACAAAACAATTGTTTAGAAAAATTTGCAATCCAGTGAATGCTTAAAATCTCATATTGGATATTAGTGTTTTCTGTTAAATTAAATCCTATGGGATTGCATCTATGTGTATGGCAAGTTTACAGAAGAGTGATATTCAAAAGAAATTTACTAGCTCTATTATCCTCTATAGGAAACAAGGAATTCAAGTTATATATCTTAATGATAGTTATTAAATTTTTTAAAGAATATTAATGGCCGAATCCCGAATGTAATGCCCTTAGCCACATAAAAGGGGAAACGTCTGTGTTGGGATGCTTTCCCTTTCCAAGTTAGGATGTGAAATCAATATAAACCAAGAGTTCCATATTTCTATTCAGATTCTTAACACCAGAGGAAGAGGAGATTCAATATTCATAACATGGATATATACTTGCTCGTGTAGCTAAAAAGGCAATGATTTCCATATCCAACACAAAATACGATCATAATATTTCTCTTAATCCAAAATAAAGTGGTTCATTCATTATTAAAGCCTAACAAGAAAAAGGAAAACCAAGATTCAAAAGTTGCAGAATCAAATTTTGCTACAGCACGTACTCAAAACAGCAGTAAAATGCAAAGTTCAAACCAGAAAGCCTATACAACTAACGAGTTTGCACCACAAGTTCACCTCAGTATCTTTGAGCATCCATCCTATGCCAAACAGGCTACTGGTCTGAAGGCGACTGTTGTTGCTCCGGCGGCTGTGGCCACATCTGCGGAGCCATGTAAGGATGAGGCTGTTGAGCATATAAACTCGGGTCCATTGCAGGATTAGCCATCATCACTCCGGCAGCTCCGACTTGTGCATGCTGTGGTGGCATATAGCAGTAGGGAATGGAATCTGCAGGCCCTGGAACAGCCATTGTTCCTCCTGGGACTGAAGCAAGCACTTCATCTTTCAGATCCTCCCGGGGGACAATGTCAACCAAGAAATCGAAGATATCGGTTCTTGTAATAGCAGCAGCAATGTCATTCTTTTGAAGGGTCCTCCTCTTGTTCTCCTCAGTGTGGTTCCAGGATCGCAAGGTCAACTCTAGGATGAACATTTCGCATGCCCTTGCAAATATAACCGGCGCCTCCGCCGATATCATCCTTACATCCTCATCAGCCTTCATGATCTTCTTGATCCTTGCTAAGGGAAGGCTGTGGTTCTTGAAATCAGTTACCTTTTCAATTTCTTGGTACTGGTTAGCCCAAAAGGACTGAAGCTGTTGCTGAAGTTGCATCTGTTGCTGCTGTTGCTGTTGCTGATGAATATGTTGATAAGCAAGTTGATGTTGGCCTAGTTGAGCTCCAGCAGCAGGCTGACCAGCAGATTGAATGTTCCCAATTGGTGGAACAACCATCCCGGGTGAGCCGGTCATTTGGTTGGGCTGGTATGGATTGGAACTGTAGGGAAATTGTGCTCCACTACCACCAACTCCCATGGATGAGTTCTGGTTATGACCTTGGTGAGGATCCATTCTGTTCCAATTAGAAATAGGATGAAACAAATCAATGTCAATACTGCAACACATTGAGATATGGAAGATGAAAGATAAAATGCTCAACAAAGAATGTGTACTCATTGAGGTTCTTGTAATTCATCAAGAATATGGATCTTATAAATTGTAATTTGCACCTTAGAAAATATAGTATATCATCTTCACTATTGTTGATATATGGATAAACCATGATTTTAACACCTAAAAATTCAAGTTTCTAAATTCTAATAAAAAAGCCCCCAAAAGAAATGACAAATGTCTCCAAAAATAGTGCAATTTTATTTCCTGTGAAGCCTATCTTGTCAAAATATGAATCTTTTGAGTGTTAAAATAGCTGTTTGTTGTCGATAACAAATTAACAGATTCAGATTTAATGAAATAAACACACATGCATCATTGCTATTTTTGGAGTGTCGAAAGAAAAATGGATTTACAATGTTGTAATTTTAATATATATAAAGGATGAGCATGTTCTGTTTTCTGTTTGCATAAAACAGAACAAAAAATTCAATTATATCAGCAAATCTTTCTGCTGTTATTGAACTATTTTTGTGTTTCTACATGTTATTGAAAAACTTCGTATCATTTAAACAATCTGAAACCAAAATTATATTTATTCAAATTACATCTTCATAAATAAATTACATCAATCACATGCGGTAACATCATTCATCAAAGGACATAGCTATATTTCACCAACCAGAATGGATAACAATTTCAGGGTACTGCATGACGCAATACAGATTAGATCAATAACAATAGCAAAGTAAAAGTTTTTACAGGTTAAAAATATATGGGTAAGTTCTTTTAAGTAATAAAACTCCATAATGATCTATTAAAAATGGTTGCATGTACAAATGTAGATTCATAAACAAAATTACAGTTCTTTATGCATTGATTGAATAATATATTTTACCTATCTTCTGTAACAGTAGGATGTTCTGAACAGCAAATATTGTGAACCTGAAAATATATATAAAAAAATTAAATAAACAAAAAGGGAAAGAGAAAGAGAAAATGATCAGAAAATTTTCTATTATTTGAAAAGATCTGTGTGCGTGAGGAGACCAGACCAGAAGCACCTTTTAGAATGTTTTCTCCGTACAGTAGGGAAGATCCAAATGTATTTTCTTATAGAGGACAGAAAAGGGAGTTAGGGTTTCCGTACCAATCTATATTTTTTTTGTTGGAGCAAAGTAATCTGTTAA
This sequence comes from Stylosanthes scabra, assembly GCA_036250425.1. NCBI lineage: Eukaryota > Viridiplantae > Streptophyta > Magnoliopsida > Fabales > Fabaceae > Stylosanthes > Stylosanthes scabra. The sequence goes on along the minus strand of JASCZI010241833.1, from coordinate 32,494 downwards.
AGGAAGCCAAAATAATTTTTATTTTTTGGTCAGAGTACATTGGAGTACATTGTAGACAAAACTAATGTATTTTTTTTTATGACTGGAAATTGTTAATACTCAATTTTTTTCTACCCTTTGTATTGGCCCAACCCCTCCATAGCTCCATTGATTTTGATAGTATCGTACTTTATTACTTAGAATTATTATGTATTTGTTTAGTAAACTAACATATATGCTATATTAAAATGAAGAATCGGTGAAGAAAATATCTTAAAATGAAAATATCACATATGATAATACCAAAAAATAAAAATTAAAAATATCACATGTGATTATATTATCTTCGTGTGTATTTATTATTTATTTTAAAAATATATTAAAATATCATATCGGTGAAGATAGATATATAAATTCTACTAAAAAAATTTATGAATAGTACCACACATGTAAGTAGTTCCATATATACATGTATAGATGAATAACTTCGTATACATATTGTGAAGATTAAATAGTATTACAGAATACTAATTTGCATTTGCACCTAAAAAATTAAAAAATCATTAAAAACCATTGCTATTAGGCGCACCAAAAATTTTAATTTCGTTGTTTTTCGGCACATGCGTAATAACCAAATTACTGCACTTTTTTTTTTCTTTACTCAATCTTATTTTCTTACTTCTATAAAAGAATCATCAAGGAGTAGTCATAAGGGAGTAATGTTGTGCAATGCATGTTACTGCACTAAGGGGCAATAAACCATTCAAAAGTTTAATTCTTGTTGATTTTAATTAAAAGAAAATAAAAAAAATATATTTAAATCAAAATCTATAATTATAAATTACAGTAATATATGACATACTTGAAAACTTTCTTAAACCATGTATATGTTTCCACCTTAGCTGATAGTTTTAATGTCTATGTGTTGCTCGCCATGTACCAGTGGTTATTCCTTGCATTTTAAAATGCCACACTTCAAAGTTTAATTCTTGTTGGTGGAACAAGAGTGGACTGATAATAATTTGGATGAATGAATATAAAGAGTGCATTGTAAATCTAGAATTTAGATCAGAGTTATCCAATCCATAAAAAAGAAACAATAATAATGTCTATGTCCGCCAAATAACACTCAAAATAAAATGCATGTTATAATTTTATTGTGTTTTAGGATTGATTACCATGGTTGAAAATAGGAGAACCTCCAACAAGTGCAAGTGCATGTGTTAAATAAGTGGCGGATAACCGGGAGTCAAAAATGAAAGTTTAGGGACCAATATTAAAAATATAATAGAAAATTAATATTATTTTTTTTTTCTCTTTCTTTTACCACCCACTATTTTTCTAATTATTGGTCCCCTAACATTACTCGAGCCAAAAACTTCTTATTCAGTAACGATGGTAATATTAAAAAAAATCATATTGTTTAAAAATATTTTCATATTTTTTTGACTAATTTTATATTTTAATACCATTAAAAAATTATTTGAATAAAAGTTTTTCATTTCATATAAAATAGTGCTACAAAATCAACTTTAGGAGACTAATAAGAGCCAATGAATATAATGAGTAAATATCCAATCCGACCCTGACCATTTTTAATTTGGACAAGCCCACCCCTAATGATTCGAAAACCCCAATCCGACCCTCAACCATTTAAAAATCGGGACAAATAGGCCCCTAAAACCGGTTTATCAACCCTAAATCCTAACCTCACAAACCGATTTCAAGGACCTATTTGTCCTAATTTTTAAATGGTTGAGGGTCGGATTAAGGTTTTCGAATCATTAGGGGTGGGCTTGTCCAACTTGAAAATGGTCAAGAGCTGAATTGTGTGTTTACTCCAATATAATTAGAAAAATAGTAGATGATAAAAGAAAAAAAAAATGAAAAATGATATTAACTTCCTAATATTAGCTAACTTTTTCAAAATGTTTTCACTAACCTTTCTGCCTCTCTCGAATTCTCATTTCACTTCGGGGCCATTGTAAACCGTGAAGAAAACTGAAAAACCCAAGCTCTAATCTTAACCCTAACCCTCTCAACCCCAAATCCCAATCGAAGAAGGCTAAGCCATGAAGCTCTCCTTCTCGATCCCCTCGAAGCCCTCTTCCTCCTCCAAACCCATCAAATTTGACGACTCTGCCAAAAACGACGCCGCACCCTCGAAGCACTTCGTCACCGAATTCGACCCTTCCAAACCGCCAACCGAACAAACCGCCACCGTTATTCCCCCGATCCAGAACGAATGGCGACCCACCAAGAAGATGAAGAACCTCGAGCTCCCCATCACCGACCCCAACGCTGACCATCAATCCCTCGAATTCGAGCACGATTCCAGTGCCGCCGACGCGGAACACGGCTCCGACATGTCCTACGGGCTCAACCTGCGCCAAGCCACCAAGAAAAACGGCGAAACAGGTGGAATCGGTGGTGATGATGAGGATGATAGGGTACCGCGGCAACGACCGGAAGTGGCATTGCTACAGAAGTTTAAGGATGACTTGAAGCGGCTGCCTGATCACCAGGGGCTTGAGGAGTTTGATGATGTCCCTGTTGAGGGTTTCGGCAAGGCCTTGCTGGCCGGATATGGGTGGTCAGAAGGAATGGGTATAGGTAGGAATGCCAAGGAGGACGTTAAGGTTGTGGAGTACAAGAAGAGGACTGCTAAGGAAGGGTTAGGGTTTGTTGGCGATGATCGTGGCTCTGGTCGGAGCCAGAAGAAGGAGGAGAAGAAGAAAAACAGGGAAGATAGTGCGAGAAACGATGCAGGTTTTGTTAGTGAGAAGAAGATTGTGAGGATTGTCGGGGGAAGAGATGCTGGATTGAAGGGTATTGTTGTGAGGAGAATTGGTGAGGATCGGATTGTTTTGAAGGTTTCAAGGAGTGGGGAGGAAATGGAAGTTAAAGTGAGCGTGGATGATGTTGCTGAACTGGGATCTGCTGAGGAAGAGAGGTGCTTGCGGAAATTGAAGGAGCTGAGGATTCGGCAAAAGGGCGAGGATGATGGTAACAGGGAGAAGGGTAGGGTTGACAAGAGTTCAAGGCATAAGCGTGAGAGAGAGCGAGGTGAAGTTGTGATGACAACTCGAGCGGAAGCTAATGGGAGTGATCGTAGGAAGGAAGATCAGCAGCAGGGGAGGAAACAAGTTTCTTGGCTTGCAAGTCACATCCGAGTTAGGGTTATTAGCCAGGACATTAAAGGAGGGCGGTTGTATTTGAAAAAGGCACAGGTTTTGGATGTTGTTGGGCCTTCGACTTGTGATATATCTATGGATGAGAGCAAGGAGATTGTTCAAGGAGTATCCCAAGATATGCTGGAGACGGCGCTTCCTCGACGTGGCGGACCTGTTCTTGTGCTATCTGGTAAATATAAGGGCGCCTTTGGGAGTCTGATTGAGAGGGATTTGGATCGGGAAGTTGGTGTTGTTCGGGATGCTGATACGCATGAGCTGCTCAATGTGAAGCTTGAACAGATTGCGGAGTATATAGGGGACCCTAGCTTATTAGGGCATTGATTTGGTTGTATCGATTGCAGTGTAGAATAATCATGGATTAGAACAACAGGCCATCTAAAAGATATACGGTTCGTAAATGCTATTTTCTTATTTTCCATAGATTGATGGAATAAGAAATAATGCCCTCTTCATCGTGCTTATAAAGAGTTAGAGTGTTTGATTATGTATTAAACTTAAGCTGTACTTTTATAATTTATCAATCATTTGAGCTTTGCTATAGGGTTGGAATGCTTATTTTGATGTTGCCGATATATTAGACAATATTTTAAAAAGAATAGTTTCCCAATATTAGGTAAACTCATAACTCAAGAGTTCATGAGTTTGATAACCTTGCTCTTCTTGAACTAGTTGAACAGAATCTAGCACACCTACATCATAAAGGATCTTTCTGATGATCTTCGTTTGCTAGCTGAGTTCTTTCTTGAAGCATCACCAGAAGGAAATTTGGAAAACCTAAAGATGAGGTAATGGTTGATTGAAACTCTAGATTTCCTTCCTTGAAAGTAAAATTTTGACAGTTACTTGTTAGCATTGTGATAGTTCTTTATCATATAAGCAGTCCTTCTGTTGTCAAAATGATTCCAGTTGGCAAAAAGATGGTTCTTTCTGAGACATTTCATGAATAAGTAAGCTTGAAGTTGTATTAATTTATAGCTTCCAAGAATGCAAAAAATTGATTTAGAATCTTTGCCTGAGTTAATTTATTAAAACACCGGAAAAAAGGCAGTTTAATTGGTGTTTTTTAAGCAAGCTCCATTTGATAGTCTAAGGGATACAGTTGTGCCTTTTGGCCTCAATTTATTGCTCCTTCATGGTTTCTTAGAGTTTTTCTCCCAAATATGCAGATGATAATGGAGTTATTTTACTTATACTGTATTGGTGTTTAATTGAATTCAGTACTTTGTTTTTCTTCTTCTAGTTTACAAGAGGTATTCTATCTTGGTTCCTGTGATTGTTCTTGTTCTTTTCTATTTTTACTATGAAGAGAAGGATTTTTGCATAACTCTATTAAAGATAATACAAGAACTGTTACCTGATAGTTGAGCTCTTGTGTGATATCTAAAAAAAAATTTGGCAATCATTGTAGACTAGTTTGGGGATGGATAATGATGCTATAGATGGATTATGGATAATTATACCCGTTTTTTTTTTTTTTTTTTACTTTATCTGGTTTCTGCTTTTATGCATAGTTTACGGAGATATGATTCTTCTTCATCCTTACACTTTTAACTCTTTGAAAAAGTTTACGGTTTGAATGAACCTTTTTCCCCATTTGATTCCTTTTTTTTTTTCTCTTGTTAAATCACAGACAATGTCATGCTAGATGAATTTAGTGAAAATGTTTTCCCTTATATAATAGACAATTTGGATTAATGAAAAATCTGCTTTGAGAGGATATGACAATCATATTATTCTGTAATTTAAAGAAGAAAAAAAGGTTACATTTCATAGTACAGGAAAACAAGTTTCTGTAAACTTTATCTGATTTATATATTAACCAACAAAGGTGACTTGAATTGGAAAGGAACTCTTATTCTTTAGCATCTGTTGATGCATGAGTGCGATTGTTGAGAGTGTGTTTGGAAAAGCAAAAATTAGAATTCTTTCAACATCTTCTCTTTGATTTGGAACATCACAAATGAATAAATTTCAATTCTAATGAGAATTCTAATTCTAACATTCAACCCAAATACATATCAGACCAAAAGAGATCTGATTTAGAAATCCAATAGGTTAAGATTTGTATTTAAAACTGAAGTATTAAAAATAACCCTACTACAATTTAATATTCCAAAGAAACCCTTCAATTTAATATTCCAAGTGAACCCTTTAATAAGGTTTAAGTAGTCATGCTAAATATATTCTAAATATTCACTTTCAATTCCGTTCATTTTGTTCCAAATTTAAGAATTGGTGTGAGAATTGAATTGTAAATCAATTCTCTGAAGAATTCGTTTCATTTCCATCTCATTAAAGATTTCCAAACACACTCTAAGTGGAAATGGTCCATCTTACATTTTGACTTTGTATGGTTGAATGTACATTTTGTCGGTTATTAACTGATGGAAAGAAAGCTTTTGTGGTTGATGGTACTTGTTTTATGGTTGCTTTGATGATGAAGCATTTACTTGAAAAGGGTTATGCTGTCAATGTTAGAGACCCAAGTATGTCTCAATTATGTCAGACTCATAGGAGACATGTTTCTTTGTTTTGTTTTAGATTAGAGTCCAAAATTGTGGGACTGCAATTTTTAGGAGAGTTGAACGTTTTCAGAGTAGAGTTAACAATCGAAGATTTTGTTGGCCCTATAGCAGCTGTGTACTAATCTTGCAATTAGATGCACCTGTGAACATTTCTTCTGAAGATCCTGAGGTATACAATGAATAGTTGAATACTCAGCAAGCCAGATATTAAGACATTCTTTTACTTCACCACAACACAATCTCTCGAGTCTGATGGATTTTAATTTAAGGCGAGTTAGTCTATGAACATTGGCACAGATTTGCTTGTAGGTTGGAAAATGGATGAGTATGATTATATATATATATATATATATATATATACCAATTACCAAAATTAGCCAGGTAGCAATTATGAGGATGAGCTGCAATGCAGTCCCAAATTGTATGTTTGCGTAAGTATTTGGTAGGTGTGTTTCCAAGTAATGACTAATCTGAATGACTTTGGGCCAGCTAATTTGGAGTTAAAAAATTTTATCTGGTATATATTTCAATTCTTGGACTTGAGTTATTGTTTCTTCAACTATTTTTGTTATTACTATTATTTTTCTTTGTTTCATGTGCCAAGTCCTCTCTATACAGTCTTCTCTTGTGCTTACTGATGCCTTTCTCTGTTCCTCTATGCAGTGGGGTTAGTGCATCTTGTCCCAGAACTACTCATCTTTGGCTTAAACAACGCATAACTAGGAGATTTACCCATTTAATCACACCCTTCACAATCTCCTTCCATGTTGGATTTGGGTTGTCCCTTTCCCCTTCTGTAATCTACTTGCATTCTCTCCAAGTTCTGCAGTATTCTCCTGCTCCTCTCCCAATCAGTCTGGTTGATACTAATTGTAAGAACCTTTATCTAGAGATTGAGACTGTAATAGAAGGGCAAGGGAGTT